>CM032228.1:7352500-7470000 GCA_019009955.1 Riptortus pedestris
AGATCAAGTTCGATTAACGGCTGACAATCGGACAAGTGGGATGGGGGGGGGGTTTAAAGAGGAGGATTTTCGAAAATCCGTAATATCTCCGTTCCAATACGTCGGATCAAAAAATTATACAGAATCAATCTTACTACAGAATATAAATTTACTATAAATATTGTTATATACAATTATTCTCTATCTTGAATCTTAACCGAGATATTTGCATTTCTTCAGTTTTCACCAAACTCGCCCACTTCAATCACTCCTGTTACGTAAACAATACTCTTATACATAATAAATCACATTATTGGAAGTTTAAATACCAAAAATGAATTCAAGAGACCTTTAATTTACGAGTTACAAGCCAAATAATCACTGGTGACTCATCCCCCCCCCCATCTTAAAGTTTTGGAAACTACTAAAATTTTATTGCTTGAGATAACAATTATTCTGACTCATTATTAATTACAGTACTAGATATAGTACATAGTTCTCAATAAAATTAATGTGTTTATATTCTGATATATTTCAGTAATAGTTTTTCTTTCCCGGTGTGAGGCGGGACCCGTTTGTTATATATTTCTAACCTCACGCTGCCAGTCGGCAGGCTATTGAAATTGGCTGAAACATTTCATATTTCCGTTTGTATTTATTCACGGTGGTTTGTTAGCAGTATGTATATTTATCTATTACTAAACTTGCACGAGGGAAATCGCCTTAAGTTTACGCAGCCCCTGCGTGACGGACTTTTAAACAGTCAGCGGTTCTTACTGCAGTAAGTGACATATAGGATCATCTTATCTGCTCGATAAGATATGAATGTTGTAAGTCTAGTGCAGTGGTTTCCAAACTAAAACGGCCCCGAGGCCACATCCTGACCCGACGGACATGATTTGTCCGGCCCGCGAGAGCTAGCATACTTGAAAACTCCTTTTAGAGAACATATTTTTTTATAGCAAATTAAATTTAGTTTACTGAAGTATTCTAATTTTATGTTGAATAATTATTAATATGACATCTACATTGATATGGTCATGGGCTAACTACTCATAACATTGTTGTAGGCTTATTGTTATTGTTTTTGTGATAAGTTGGATAAAGAAACACAGAATTGTTATGGGTAAAGACATGTGTAATATGCAAAAAATTTAACTTCAGTATATAATAACTAACAAATTATTGAAATGAATCCAACTAACATTTTATGCATAATAATGCATTATTATTATAAATAATACATATTATTATGCAGTGTTGCCGTTTTGCGGACATTAGTCCGATTTGCAGCCTTTTTTACACTTTTTCGGACTTTTTTTTTTTTCATCAGTGGACTATTTCACTTTTTACCACCGGCAACAATGATAATATGGTTTTGGCCCTCGGAACTTACTGGAGTAATCAGTATGGCCCTAAGGCTGGAAAGTTTGGAGACCCCTGGTCTAGTGTGTCCTGTGCGTAGGCGTGTAAGTACAATTTCTTCTCTTCTAGAGTGTCTATTACTTGAAGTCCAGTTTATTTATTTATTATATAGTACATAGGCACCGAACTCCGGAGAGTTATTTGTGCCTAGGTGGTCTAGGTTCTATTTTCATTTTCTTTCCTGTTGTTCAATAGTCCATTTCTTAAGATAAATCATCCACTTCTCAGCCCTCCGCCATCCTCGCCTATGTTGGATCTCTCCTAGTTTTCTCTATCCCCAATCCTGTGGCAAATAGCAAACAGACACAGTAGTATTTTGTTATAACCAATTTGATATATAAATACTTATCTCACTGACTTGTGTGCCCATACGTTGAAGTCCTATATTATATTTCTTTATTTAAACCAGCGATTACTAAAAATTTTAAGAGTTTTTTTATAGAGTTGCTATCATCCCCTAGTATTTCGGATAGTACTTCTGACATACCAAGGGACTTTCTGATCTCGTCATACCTTCTACACTCAGTAAGTATGTGTGCCACTGTCAGTTCTACTCCACAAGCAGTGCAGGTTGGAGGTTCTTTCTTTTTCATCAGGTGAAGGTGTGTTAGCCTTGTGTGGCCAATGTCAGTGTTATACCATAAATTATTCCAGTCATTAATTACGAGTTTTCTTATTTGTGAGGATGCGTCTAGGTGAGGTATGTCCAAATGTAGTCCAGCGTAGGAGGTGGTATAGGTTACATATAACTTAAAACTATGCAAGGCGTAT
Organism: Riptortus pedestris; assembly: GCA_019009955.1. Lineage (NCBI taxonomy): Eukaryota > Metazoa > Arthropoda > Insecta > Hemiptera > Alydidae > Riptortus > Riptortus pedestris. Next base: position 7,354,676 of record CM032228.1, read on the forward strand.
TTTAAAATTTAGTGCATTCTATTCATTTTGACATCTGGCTTTTCGGCCATCTCCATATCTGGTGGAATGATTTGTATTTCTGCTTAACATTTTTATATCAAATAATTTATTTTAAACTGCTTTCCTTATCATTTCTTGTTTACCCCCTTTCTACTCATCGGTTTTTACATATAAATAGAGAACATGGGATAAGGTGAGATGAGCGTTCTCGAATTTAAGTAAGTGTATGATATTCCTTCATAGAAAACGTTCACTCCATAATCCATTTGGTTTGGTTTCTAATTATTAAATTAAATATTTAAACATGCATTTCGTATTTTGATGCTCTTTTCCAGAAAAAAAAAACATTATTTAACTGCATCAATAGAATTTGCACAGAATCGTTGTTCAAAATAAAAGGAAAGAGTTTTAATTTTTTTTTTTTTTCCTGACCTTTTCATTCATTTCTGTGATTGTGTAATTATATTCCAATTATTCATATAAATGTACCGAAAGCGGAAATGAGCGAATTAGCCATGCTCAAGCAGTTCATCAGAAATCTTGTTGGTTGTTCTAATTACATTAATAACTGGACTGAATAATTATGAATAATTTGTCATTCTCTGTTAATTATTAAGATTTTCGATTATTATTAATTAGGTAGGCTCAAGGATACTAAATAAATATAATATGCTCTTTTCCCCTCAAAAATCATTCACTAATTCTGCTCCACGTGTTTCCTGGGACGGTAGCCTCTCTTCAGGTTAATGGGCGTTTTTAGCAGATTTCCCTTAAGTTAAACCAGTTATTGAGGTCGTAATCATGACGCGATTTTCGAAAGATTTCCTCAAATGTCCATCGCTCCTGCCCAGGAGATCACACGCACACCACACACACACACACACACACACACACACACACACACAAACACACATATATATATCCTCATCGCCTTATAATAAGAAGAAAATTAAAATTCTTCTTCGGAAATGAAAAGTTCTTCAATCATTCCTTAAAAGCCTGTCATGCAGGGCTGTGTAAACTACTCAAAATTCAAACTGCTGGAATTATAAACTGGTCAGACAATAATCAGAAAGAAAGAAAGACAATTTTATTTTGGCCCAATACAACTAAGGTATTATACACAAATTGTTACATGTATACACAAATTGTTACATGATTTTTACAAAATTAAGATATTTTAGTACAGCCTCGGGCGTAGTCGTCCTTCAGTAGTTGTACCTAAATTGTAATGAGTGGCTCCACTTGACATTGGAAGGCTGCCACGATATTTCCTTACAAGTTGTTGAAGATGAACTGAAATAGGAGCAACCTCCAATTCCCTGTGGATTTGGCTGTTCCTAACAAACCAGGGAGCATTCGCCGCTATTCCAAGTACTTTGCTCTGGAAGGACTGGAGTCTCTTTCTGTGTGTGTCTTTAGGCTTTATTAAAGCTATTTTTATGTAGTAATAAAATTGATATATTATTGTTATTTCACTATGTTACATTTGTTATTGCTATATGTTATCACAGTTATTGTTATATAATGTTAAAGCTGTGTTCAAGTTATATTAAAGTTACAATGTTATTGATATTAAATTTTATTATGCTTCAACTAATTATTGTTGTGTATTGTTGCTTTTTTAGCCCTGAAGATGAGAAAATAAATATTCTCGAAATGTTTGAATGATCTAAGATTTTTTCACCAACACTGACCAAAACTCCAAGAAACATCATATATATAGAGAGGGAAAAGTTATTAATTTTGACCTTTAGAGTTGGCGACAGCAATCTTTCGATTTTGTGTTGAATATAAGCCTTATTGCTCTCTTCTGCAATTGAAATGTTTAAATATGATTTTTTGGGTTACTAAATGTAGATAGATTTTAGAGACACACAATGTTTAGAGTATGCGATCACTCTGCTTTGGTTCCTGGCACCCCTGGAAGAGTATCTTAGCGCATTACCGAAGGTAGCCAACCCCGCAACAATAACACCCACCATGCTAATTCTGAGGAACAGGCGTGTGGTGGAATCCAACAACAGGGAAAGGGAGAGCAGCTGATCCATTGTCCGAAACCTAATGACACATCCATTGTGCTACACAAATCGGTGCACATTGTGCCCCAGCACGAACCATCTCTCCCGAAGCACGGCCCTTGCTCGGTGTACAAATGCTGAAATCTCCCATTAACACGGGCTAAACCTTGCTAATTGTCGCTATCTACCGGCAAGACATCAAAGAAAGGCACGTGTGCTTCCTGGGTGTAAGCCGACCACAAACAGCTTAAAAAGATGCATCTTAAACACTGCAATCACGGAAGAAAGGACGAGGCAAAGCATAAAATTACTGCTTTGCATGCGACGATCTTCTTCGTAATTTTTCCATGCACCTCCACAGCTTTATGATAATTCATGGATAAAGAAGTGACAAAGGTTGGTTGGAACTATTATAATCTTGCATCAAAATACTAACGAAATAGCAGAAGAAGTAGAATGGGACACACCCTGGACTAACACCCGACATTGTAATTATTACAGAAAATACAATTCACTCCTACAAATATACAATTTACACAAACGGTAGCACGGATGGAGATAACGTAGGTGGAGCCTTTATTATTTTTGTAGGAAATAAAACCGATGATATTATAAAATGTAAAAAATTTAAATTAGACAACCATTGTTCTAATAATCAGGCAGAAATTATTGCCGTCTTACTGGCTAAAGTATACAAATGAAATGGTCTTACAACCAAACACTTACATTCTACTACACACAGACAGTTAAATGCTTTTACACGAACTAGAAAAAATAAAAAACCACGATGAACATATAGAATAAATACGCCATAATATAACGCAATCAAAAAACAGACTTACTTCCAATCCCTTCAATTGGGTCAAGGCACACGCAGGAATCATGGGCAATGAAATAGTCGATATCCACGCCAAAAGTGCCTCTGAAAGTAGCAAAGAGGTGATTTACAATCAATTTACTCCAACTGTATTAAAATCTTTACTAATTGAAAAAAAAGTATTAATTTGTGGCAACAGTGATGGAATCAAACAGATAAAGGATTACATCGAAAATTATATATCCCTGTTTTAAAAACCAATATTTAACTGTCCCAACATACATTTCATCTAACAAAAATACTAACTGGACACGGAAATACAAACTCTTACTTATACAGATTCAGACTTACTGACTCAAATACTTGTAAATGCGGCAAATACACTGAACAGACATTCACCCACCTGATTTATGAATGTAGATTCACTCAAGACAGTTAAAGACAAACATTCCTACGTGGCCTATGAATCCAGGTATTTTGTTTTCAAATAAAAACATCTCGTATAATAAAGGTCTCAAGAAAACAATATTTGCTATTAAAATTTCGAACAATGTGGTTTATTACAGTGCAGGGTATTGTTTATGTAACATGAGTAGAAGTGGGGGATGGATGAAGGCTGAAAACTGAAGAATGCAAATATCACGGTTAATATTCAAGATAGAGTTTAATTGTATTTATTTTTATTTATTAACGTCCACTTATTGCAACTAAGGCTAATTGGGACGGGTTATCTACAGGTTACCACCCTTTTATAACCAGGGTGGTACACAGGATTTAATTTAATGAATTCCGTCAATAAATGTATTTAACAATATTTACAGTAAATTTAATTTGCAATAAGATTGATTCTGTACAATTTTTCGATCCGATGCATAGTACCCGAGATAGTTCTAATTTTCTCCTCCCCCTGGTCCGATTTCCGCTATCAACGGAGTTAATCTTTCGTTTTATATAAAATGATCAAATATCGAGTTAGGTAATGATTAATCAATCTCCGCTAGGGATGTAGCAGACAAATATATATATATATATATATATATATATATATATATATTTATAGAGAGATAGAGAGAGAGAGAGAGAGAGACAGAGAGAGAGAGACATAGGGAGAGAGAGATAGAGAGAGAGAGAGAGAGGGGAGAGAAGAGAGAGAGAGAGAGAGAGGAGAGGAGAGAGAGAGAGAGAGAGGGGGAGTGAGAGAGAGAGAGAGAGAGAAGAGAGAGAGAGAGGAGAGAGTGAGAGAGTGAGAGAGAGAGAGAGAGAGAGAGAGAGAGAGAGAGAGAGAGAGAGAGAGAGAGAGAGAGAGAGAGAGAGAGAGAGAGAGAGAGAGAGAGAGAGAGAGAGAGAGAGAGAGAGAGAGAGAGAGAGAGAGAGAGAATATATGTGTAGATATATACACACACACACACACATATAGTTTTGAACGGACCTCATTTTCGTCTCCTGTGTTCTATCGATGGTCAAATGTAGACATTTAGTCTCATGAGCACGACCTCAATAGCTGATTTCCCTTAAATACTGGTTATATGGGTCAGTGGGTAAAGTAAGGAAGAGTGGTTGGGCCATGGGTGGAGGAGATAGCTAATGCCCGGTGTGGACTAAGCATGGCGTGAGGTAGTTGATGTTGAATCAATCTGGCTACGGGTTGTGGTGAGGTTACCGCTAAACGGCACAATAACACAAAGGCTACACAACACCTGCGAGGTCTCCGTTTAGTATGCCTTTTAATTAAATATCATTTGGAACTCGCCCTTTTGTTGCAGACAGAAATTAGGCCCATTACCCTTTACAGGCTCTGTTTCCGTGCTTTTGTTGCTTCCAAACCGATCATCCAACGCGCGTCTGCTTCATTGTCTCTCCAAACAGATGTGCGAGGGGGGAAACGTTTCGCTAAATAGCGGAACTGTATCATCAACAGAAGTAAACTTCGGTTTGGTTATTCATTAGCCAGGGACTGGAGCTTGGGAGTAAATGAAAACCTTGTATCGGGCAGCGATTAGAGAAACATATTGTCACGACATGTAATAATCCATATGGTCTTGTCCGAGTATTGGCATTAACTCAGAAAATGTACCTTTTTTTCTGATTGCTGGATAACACGAAGAAAGGATTTAAACAGAAAGCAGACGGAAGTGAGTCCCAGAAAGCATTCATTTACCGTGAGTTCAATTATCTCATTGACTTCTACTAAATGGGCATGAGCAAAAATCCTTATTTTATTAACAAAATCTCTTGATTTACTACAGCACATCAAAACTACAATATCATATTCTGAACTTATAGTCATGCCTAATTCCTCGAATTTCTTAAAAAAGTCGGTCACGCAGGGGCTGCGTAAACTAAGCAGATTTTCCTGGTGAAGATTAATAATAGATAAACCAACATACTAACACAACACCACCATGAATATTAAGTGAATAAATACAAACGGAAACAAGAAATTTTTCCCCTGCCGGCAGGAAGCTTCTCAAATGTAAACAAACAGGCCTTTGTCTCGTATAATAAATGTCTCTTGAAAACAATATTTGGTTTTTAGCAGATTTCCCTTAAGGGAAATCAGCTATTGAGGTTGTACTCATGAACGAATTTCGGACATTTTTCCTTCAAAATTTCCATCGATCCTACCTAGTAGATGACGCAAAATGAGGTCCGTTCAAAACTGTATATAAATATCTATATATATATATATATATAAATATATTTATAAATATAGACATATAAATAATAGATATTATTATATATCTATCAATCTAATACTATCTATAATATTATGTCTGTTACCGCTCTAGCGGTCGCAATTTTTGTTTAAACCTTACCACCAAACTTCATATTTAAGCGTTTTACGTAAAAAAGAAAGATCAAGTTCCGTTAACGGCTTGAATCTGACCCAGTGGGAGGGGGTTTTTAGAGGGGAGGATATTTCGAAAATTCGAAATATCCTTCCGTTACTATACGTCGGATCGAAAAATTATACTGAATCTCAATCTAATTACCGAATTAAATTTACTATAAATATTGCCATACACATTTATTCTGCTATCTTGAAGTATTAACATGAGATATTCTGCATTATTCAGTTTTCAAGCCAAAACCGTCACTTCTACTCATGTTAATGTAAACAATACTCCGAACAATACATAAATATATCATCATTATTAGGAAGTTTAAATACACAAAAATAGTATTCAAGAGCGACATTTATATAATACGAGATAACTAGGCCAAATAATGCAACAGGTGACACCCCCCCACACCATCTTAAAGTCTTGGACTAACATAAACAATATTACTGACATGAGCTAACAATTCATTCTGACTCATTATTAATTTACAGTACTAGATATATACTAAAAACTAGCCCTCAATAAAATTAATGTGTTATAAATTTCTGATATATTTCTCAGTAGTATTGTTTTTCTTTACCGGTGTGAGGCGGGGACCCGTTTTGTTTACATTTCTAACGCTATCGCTTCCTGTACGGACAGGCTATTGAAATTGGATTAAACATTTCTAATATTCCGTTTGTATTTATTCACGGTGTTGTGTTAGAGCACGAAGTATATTTTAATCTATTACTAAACTTTACGAGGGGAATTCTGCTTAGTTTACGCACCCCCCTGCGTGAACGGTACGCTTTTATTGAATGGAATAAAGTTGTTTTATTATAGTAACATAGCATTGGTTTTTATGAGTATAACATGAGTCTAGAAGTGACGGGTGTTTGACTGTAAGGGCTGCGACAAAACTAAAACACAAACGCAACCGTCACGCAGGGGCTGCGAGTATGAAGCTAAATAGCAACTTTCCTCGCCTTATCTTTAACAATCTAGAAAACGAAGACCCGTCCGCAGGCGGCTGCGATAAAACTAAGGACCAAATTATCCCCCAAAGTATTTACAACAGAGAAATCTTTCCTAATAACACACTGAGTGAGTAGTAAGAAAACCTCTAAACCTATTCACGAGGGACGAATAATTACGAACACGGCCGAGTCCAGAGTCTCACGGCGGAAAGTCCGAACAATAGATTGCTGCCGAGCACCACCCAGAGAATACAAATGGCACTAACTCAGATTAATAATCAAGATACAGAATAAATTGCTAGAAGAACATTATTTAGTAGTACATTTAATTTGGCACTAAGATTGATTTCTGGTAATATTGTTCGTTCCGACGTATAGTAACGGAGATATTTCGATTTTCTGAAAAATCCTCCTCTAAACCCTCCTCGCCGCACTAGTCCCTATTTCACCTGTTATAGAACTTGATCTTTCTTGTTTACATACAATAACTAAATAAACGCGCGAGTACTTGGTAAGCGATCAAAACAATAAAAATAGCGACCGCTAGAGCGGTAACAGACATATATATATATATATATATATATATAAATATATATAGTAAAGTATACAGATTTTGAACGGACCGTCATTTTCGTGCATCTCTACTAGGAAGGATCGATGGGACCATTTAAAGAACAAATTCTCTTCGTAAAATTCCCCGATCATCAGTAACAGACCTCGATAGCTGATTTCCCATAGGGGAAATCTGCTAAAATATACATACTGGTAACACAAAACCACCATGAATATTAAGTGATTAAATACAAACGATAATAAGAAACCTCCCGACGGGAAACAAACAGTTCTGCCGACTTCCATCCGGAAAGAAAAACAATTGCTGTAATATATCAGAATATAACATATTCATTCTATTGAAAACTATCACTATACCTAGTACTGTAATTTATAATGAATGAGAATAATTTTTATCACAATCAATCAAATTTTAGTAGTCCAAGAACTTAAGACTGGGGGGGGGGGGTCACAGGAACATATTTACATCTATTTCGTATAATAAAGGTCTCTGGAAAGCAATGTTTGGTACAATATTTAAGCTTCGAATACTGTGGTTTATTATATAACAGAGTATTGTTTGTGTGACAGGAGTAGGAGTGGGGGTTTACAAAAGGCTGAAAACTGAAAAATGCAGATATTTAGATTAATATTCAAGATAGAGATTAAATGTATTCTATTTGTACATTTAATTTGTAATAAGATTCATTCTATACACATTTTCTTTTTTTAGACTTATAACAACGAAGATTTTTTGAATTTCAAATTTCTCTCCATTTAAACCCCCCCTCCCCCTGGTCCGATTTCAGCCGTTAACGAACTTTCTTTTTCATAAAACGACTAAATATCGAGTTTGGCAACCAAAAAACAAAAATTACGACCACGGTAACAGGCAAATATATAAATATATATATATATATATATATATATATATATATATATATATATATATATATATATACAGTTTAATTTATAAATTGAATTGCCTATAAATGTGGTTCTGCTTATTTTTAATGTATCTCAAATATAAAACGAGATGTTTGCATTTTAGCAGATTTCCTTTAATCAAAATCAGCTATTGAGGTGTTACTCATGACGAGATTTAAAAAAAAAAAAAATTCCAAGGATGCTACACAGGAGATGACGAAAATGAGGTCCGTTCAAAACTATGTATATTGGTCTGTTAACGCACTAGGAATTTTTTGTTTAATCGTTATTGAACTGGATATGTAAACGTTGTATGTAATAAAAGTCCGTCACGCAGGGGCTGCGTAAACTAAGCAGATTTCCCACGTGAAGTAATACAATAGAGAAATCTCCATACAAGAGCCCAACACTTACGGCAAAGGGGCCGCGAACTAGTTTTGGCGGGAAACTACCAAAAATTCCGTTATCCGGCCCACAATTTATTAAAGAAATGCAATAATAGTCACGGTTATAAGTATTCAAGAATAGGGAGAATAAAATGTATAGAACAAATATTTATAGTAAATTTAATTTGTAATAAGATTGGTATGTTATACAACTTTTTAGATCCGACCGCATAATTAACGGAGATATTTCGAATTTTCTTTCCGAAAATCCCCCATTCCTAAACCCCCCCTCACCACTAGACCGATTTCAGCCATTGACGAAACTGATCTTCCCTTTTTACATAAAACGATTAAATTCGCGAGTTTGGAACATCGATCAAACAAAAGTTTACGACAACCGCTAGAGCGTTAAACTAGACAAATATATAGTATATATATATATAAATATAATTAGGATATAATATATATATATATATAGATAGATAGATAGATATATATATATATAAAATTTTGAACGGACCTCATTTTCGTCATCTCCTGGGTAGGATCCATGGACATTTGAAGAAATTTTTCGAAACTCGCGTCATGTGTACGACCTCAATAGCTGATTCCCCTTGAGTGAAATCAGCTAATAAAGGTCGAGTTCGCTGACGGCTGTAATCGGACAGAAGGGAGGGGGTGGTTTAGAGGGAACAATTTGGAAAATTCAAAATATCTTTGTTACGCTTTGGATCGAAGAATCAAAATCAATCTTATTGCAAAAATAATTCTCTATATTGATTATTAACTGAATGAATATTATTATTGCTTATAAAATTTAACAATTTTATAGCAAGGGTTCAGCTATATTTAATGATTACATTTTTCTTTTATCTTTTCTTCTTCTATAAACACAAACAGAGGATTCATTTAAAAAAAAAAAAGAAAAAAAGAAAAAAAACTATATACAATAATTGCTATAGAAAAAAAACCCATAAAATATTTATTTTATTTTGATGATTATATTGTTTGGATTCTTTTCCCTCTGACGTGAAGACTTCTAAGTATGAAAACATATATGCAGTTTATTTTATTCTTGCCCATAAGGTCAAACAGATTATCCATGGATTGCTGTGAAATGTTGAGACTTTGCAGGAGGTTTCTTATCTCTCCCAAAACTGGGCATATAAGGATGAAGTGCACTGATATTGATTATTAACCAAGATGTTTCTTTAATTTAATTTAAGGACATCAGTTAACCCCGACTCCTACTTATTAAAACGTTCTATAAATGTTCATATGTACGGTTTATCACTATCTTGATTATTAAACGAGTTATTAGCAGATTTCCCTTGTGGGAAATCAGCTATTGAGGTCGTACTCATGACGCGAGTTTCGAATAATTTCTTCAAATGTCCATCGATCCTACCCAGGAGATGACGAAAATGAGGTCCGTTCAAAATTTTATATATATATTTGTCTGTTAACGCTCTATCGGTCCGCCACTTTTTGTTTGATCTGTTACCAAATCCCGGAATTTAAAAAAGTTTGAATGTAAAAAGGAAGAATAATGTTCTATAATGGGCTAGAAGATCCGAACCTAGTGGCAGGTGGGTTAAGAGAGGTGGATTTTCGAACAACCTCAAAATATCTTCCGTTATTAACGCATCGGAATCGAAAAATTCTATAGAATCAATCTTGATTCTACAAATTACAATTTACTATTAATATTGGTTCAATACATTCTATTCTGTATCTTGGAATTTTACCCCGAGATATTTGCATTGGTGTTCTCCAATGGTCGGCAGGGAGTAGAGCATGATTGAACATTTCCGAAGAGAGCTCTGGCGGCCGTTTTCATGTCCGCGTAACTATTCGTCCCTCGAGTATAAGTATTAAGTTAGTGAGTCCCTAAGCTACGTCCTACAAGTTGTTATTGGGCAGAGTTTCTCTATTGTAAATCTTTCACGTGGGAAATCTGCTTGAGTTTACGCAGCCGTGCCTGCGTGACGGACTTTCTTAGTATTATCGTCCACCCTCAGTAAACCTCCACACCTACTTCATGTCAAATTAAGACATTAAGCTGTCATAACTATGATCCCTCTCTGTATTAAAGAACTTGTAAGTCTATTCTTCTCAAGAGACCTTTATTATGCAAGATATACAATGACGTCATCAGTTGAGAGTTTACGTTCTCGGCTCGAAAATGCTTATTCGATTTATGCTATAGGTACTCGATATTTGACCGTTTCAGTCATCATTGGGTTTAGATGGGGGGGAGGGGGATTCGAAAATTCAAACTATCTCTGTAATGATACGTCGGATGGTAAAATCTTAAAGAACCAATATTGTTTAACTACTGATGATAAACTATTGGTCGTAAGCCAAATACTAAACGAGTAATTCGTATTTTATTGTATTCAGTCACAATAAATACCACTAAGTATCAGTAAGAAGATATCACTAGTACCAGTACGTGGGAAATCTGCTTAGTTTACGCAGTCCCTGCGAGAAGGACTTCTATCAGGATCTCATTGACTTTTAGCAGATTTCCCTTAAAGGAAAAATCTCTTTCAAATGTCCATCAATACTACCTAGTAGATGACGAAAATGAGGTCCGATCAAAACTATATATATATTTGTCTGTTACCGCTCTAGCGGTCGCAATTTTTGTTTGATCGTTACTATACCGTTGATCGTTAGCTAAAAGAAAGATCAAGTTTGTTAACGGCTGAAATCGGACAAGAGGGGAAATCGGAGACAGGAGGGGGGGGGGGGGGTTCAAAGGGGGAGAATTTTGAAAATTCGAAATATCTCCATTACTATAAGTCGGATCGAAAAAGTGTATAGAGTCAATCTTATTTAAAATTAAATGTACTATAAATATTGGCTATATACATTTATTCTCTATCTTGAATATTAACCGAGATATTTGCATTTTCCAGTTTTCAGCCTTCAGTAAACCCCCACTTCTACTAGTGTTACGTAAACATTGCTCTGTTATCTAATAAACCACATTATTAGAAGCTTAAATACCAAATGTTGTTTTTATTGAACTTTTACTTTGTGAGATATATGCAAAGACGTTCTGTTTACCCCCCCCCCTTCTTTTGTTTTTGGATTACTAAAATTTCAATGACTGAGATAAAACTGATTCTGATTCATTAAAAATTGCAGCACTAGCTTTAGTAAATGGTTTTCAATAAAATTAATATGTTATATTCAGATATATTTCATTAATTGTTTTCCTTCTTGGTCTATCTATGCAGCGCTACGAGGCAGCTTGTTCAATTCAGCTGCTTTCCGTTGTAGAGATTATAAACTTGTATTGTTCCTTAACTGAGCATTCACTGTAGTGTTACCCATATTTATATTTATCAATTGCATTCCTTCTCGTGGGAAATTTTCTCAGTTTACGCAGCCCCTGCGTGACGGACGTTTTGAAATTGCTATTGTACGTTACTGAACTCGGCCTCGAGATGTACAATTTGTGAAGAACAACAACAAGCATGAGTTCATCAACCCCCTTAGAACCCGATATTGTCCCAGCAACCCCCTGGTCCGGCCGTTCGGAGAAAGTCCTGCAAAAAAAGAAAGCCATTGGTAGGAATATTGTTGCAAACTGCCGATTGATATACGACAGGCAGGTAGGAGCTTCAGCGAACGGACAAGCAACAAGTTGGTGTTTTTACCTTCTCCACCATGTTCCAACTAAAAAATCCAATAGATCCCACTTTCTAGCGTTTTTTAGCAAGTCTCCCTACTCTGCGTTGTATGACGCAAGACGGCTTTTTTGTTAGTATATTTTCTCTAGAAGAAATGCATTTCCCTTCCGTACTATAAATTTACTGCGTTTTTTTGTTAACAGATTTCCGCTTCCTAAGTCTCAAGTAAAACTGATTTTCTTTCAAATTTCACTTGATATAAGTTCTCTCCTTGCTGAAAAAGAAAGCTAGGAAAGACACACACGTAAGCATGAGATTAATATACAGGAAACATGAGTAGAAAATGTTTTTTGAATAAGTGCATACTTTCATCTAAGGAGTACATCATCAAAGGAAAAAAGTCCGTCACGCAGGGGCTGCGTAAACTAAGCAGATTTCCCAAGTGAAGTTATACAATAGAGAAATCTCCATACGAGAGCCGAACAGATACGGCCGAACTAGCTTTTGGCGGGAATCTTCGACCGTTATCGGCCTACATTTAATGAAAATGCAAATATCTTGGTTAATATTCAAGAAAGAGAATAAATGTATGGAACAATATTTATAGTAAATTTAATTTGCAATACGATTGGTTCTATATAATGTTTTGATCCGACGTATGATAACGGAGATATTTCAAATTTTTGAAAATTCCCCCTCTAAACCCCCGCCCCTACCACTAATCCGATTTCAGCTATTAACGAACTTGATCTCTCTTTTTGCATAAAACGTTTAAATATCGAGTTTGGTAACGATAAAAAAAAATTGCGACCGCTAGAGTGTTAACAGACAAATATATATATATATATATAATTTTGAACGGACCTGATTTTTATCATCTCCTAGGTAGGATCGATGGACATTTGAAGAAATTATTCACCTCAATAGTTGATTTCCCTTAGGGGTAATGCTAAAAGTCCGTTACGTATGAAATCAACATTATTGCAAATTTAATGTTCCATAAGTGTTGTCATGTACATGTTTTCACTATCTTCAATATTAACTTAAATGTTGCAGTTTTTAGATTTCAGCCTTCAGTAAACCCCCATTTTCAGTCTTCGCACGTTAAGAAGCTAACATATCATGATAATGCTAATATTTCAAACCGAAATACCGAATATTGTGTTCAACAAACCTTTCTACATGAGATACAGGATCATTTCTAGAATGAGATACGTTCTGATGACCCCCCCCCCACACCGTCTTTGGTTCTGGGATTACTAAAATTTGAGTGACTGAGATTATTCTGGTTCATTCTAAATTACAGCGCTAATTATAGTAAACAGTTTCCAATAAAATTAATATATTATATTCAGTAATTGTTTTTTTTTTTTTTGGTCTAGAATATTTTTACCTATCTATTTAGCTCTGAGAGGTTGGCTGACCTGTTTGTGTGAAATCAGACGCTTCCTTTAGTCGAAGTTATTAAAATTAAAATAAAATGGAAACAAATATATTTAAATGTAAATTGACTGAATCATTTCAAATTATCATTTGTGTTTATTCATCCAATGTTCAGGCTGGTGTTAAGTGTTATCAGTATGTAGATTTATCTATTGTAAATCTTCGCGTCGGAAATTTGCTTATTTTACGCAGCTACAGTGTGACGGACTTCTATCTGAGATACCAGACTCCTCCATCCGTCCATCACACCAAAAAAAATGTCCGTCAAGTAGGGGCTGCGTAAACTAAGCAGATTTCCCACGTGAAGTTTTACAATAGAGAAACCTGCCTAATAATAACAGTAGTAGTAAGGAATCTCTAGTCCTATTCACGAGGGACGAACAGTTACGGAAGAGCCGCACTAGCTCTCGACTCCTGCCGACCACACACACAATACAAATGCAAATATCCCGGTTAATATTCAAGATAGAGAATAAATGTATAGAACAATATTTATAGTACATTTAATTTGCAATAAGATTGATTTTATACAATTTTTCCAATATTCAAAAATCGCCCCTTCGATTTCAGCCATTAACGAACTTCATCTTCCTTTTTACATAAAACGATTAAATTCCGAGTTTGGTAACGATCAAACAAAAACTGCTACCACTAGAGCGTTAACAGACAAATATATATATAATTTTGAATGGACCTCATTTTCATCATCTCCAGGGTAGGATCGATGGACATTTGAAGAAATTTTTCGAAAATCCAGTCATGAGTACAACCTCAATAGCTGATTTCCCTTAAGGGATATCTGCTAAGAATGGATATATTTTAACGTACATACTTCTGAGTCGAATAGCTATTGTCATAGTTGTGAGGCGCATACTACTAACACAATACAAACAGATCTCAGATTAAAAACATTTAAAAATGAATAATTTTTTTTCCTTAGTATTGCGGTAGGACCTTTTTTTTTCTTTAACCTTTTAGAGACAGACTAAAAAGAAGGAGGGATTTAAAGGCTTCTTAATCGGTTCTGGTTGAAAAGTTCGGCGAGCCTTAAAGAAGTCGTTAAAGATCACTTAGGAAATGAAAGGGAAGAGACACGCGCTGCTTGGAAAGACCTGGTTGACAAGAACTGGAGGGACACGGTTTTTGCCGGGCCTCAGTGCACCCAGGTGGCCGGCAGATGACATCTGCTCTCCCGTCAACACTACCAGCTCTCAATGCCTCTATTTCTGGGCCCATACACACCCACTCACTATCTACTCCAGTTTTTTGTAGTCTTCTTTCCTCGTCGTTAGTCTCACAGGGATAACTACCGAACAATGAGATCTGATAGGGATCGCCTTTTTATGAGCAATAAACTCCGTCACGCAGGGGCTGCGTTAACTAAGCAGATTTCCCTCGTAATGTTTAACAGTATAAATCTACATAGCGGCAACACAACGTCACCGTGAATATTAAGTGAATAAAAACAAACAGTAATAAGGAATCTTTCAGTCAATTTTAATTATCTCCTGACAGGAAGCGTTTGAAATGTAAACAAACAGGTCTGCCTCTCACCGGAAAGAAAGATTTCCCACGTGAAGTTTTACAATAGAGAACGAGAGTCGAGCAGTCAAGGAAACGGCCGAACTAGCTTTTGGCGGGAAAGTCACTCTCGTCCGTTAGGCTCCCAGATTTAATAAAAATTGCAAATATGTCAGTTAATATTCAAGATAGAGAATAAATGTATAGAACAATATTTATAGTAAATTTAATAAAATATAAAATAAATATTTAATTAAATTTAATAAATAAATGTATTCTACTAGTACATTTAATATGCAATAAGATTGATTCTGTACAATTTTTCGATCCGAAGTACAGTAACGGAGATATTTGGAATTTTCGAAAATCCTCCCCTCTAAATCCCTCTCCCACTGGTCCGATTTCAGCCGTTAACAAACTCGATCTTTCTTCTTACAGAAAACGACTAAATATCGAGTTTGGTAACGATCAAACAAACATTGCGACCGCTAGAGCGGCCACAGACATATATATATATATATATATATATATATATATATATATATATATATATATATATATACAGTTTTGAACGGACCTCATTTTCGACATCTACTATATAGGATCGATGGACATTTGAAGAAAAATTTCGAAAATCGCGTCGTGAGTACAACCTCAATAGCTCATTTCCCTTAAGGGAAATCTGCTAATATAACATATTAATTTTATTGAAAACTATTTATACTATATGTAGTACTGTCATGTATAATTAAATAGGATAGTTTTTATGTAAATCAATCAAATTTTAGTAGTTCAAGAACTTATGACGGGGGCAGTGGCGTCACCAGAAATGTCCTCATTCAGGGGCTCCGTAAACTAAGCAGATTTCCCAAGTGAAGTTTTACAATAGAGAAATCTGCCTAATAACAAATGTAGTAGTAAGAAACCTCTAAACCTAAAACATTATTTAGGGTGTAATAACCCAGTAGTTTCTAGCCCCAAAAAATAGTTAACCTAACCTCTAAACCTGTTCACAAGGGACGAATAGTTAAGGAAACGCCCGCCAGAGCTCTCGGCGGAAAGTCCGAACATAGCCTACTGGTGACCACACGCAGAATACAAATGCATATATCTCGGTTAATATTCAAGATACAGAATAAATGTATAGAACAATATTTATAGTAAATTTAATTTGCAATAAACTTTATTCTATACAATTTTTCGATCCGACGCATAATAACGGAGATATTTTGAATTTTCAAAAATCCCCCCTCTAAACCCCCCCTCCCACTGGTCCGATTTCAGCC
Source organism: Riptortus pedestris (assembly GCA_019009955.1). Classification (NCBI taxonomy): domain Eukaryota; kingdom Metazoa; phylum Arthropoda; class Insecta; order Hemiptera; family Alydidae; genus Riptortus; species Riptortus pedestris. The sequence continues at coordinate 7,371,075 of CM032228.1, forward strand.
ATTAACGAACTTGATCTTCCTTTTTACATGAAACGATTAAGTTCCGAGTTTTGTAACGATAAAAAAAAAATTGCGACCGCTAGAGCGTTAACAGACAAATATATATATATATAATTTTAAACGGACCTCATTTTCGTCATCTCCTGGGTAGGATCGATGGACATTTGAAGACATTTTTCGAAACTCGCATCATGAGTACGACCTCAATAGCTGATTTCTCTTCAGGGAAATCGGCTAACAGAACATACGTTATATGCATGTGTCTCGTATAATAAATGTCTCTTGAAAACAATATATGGTATTTATTATATAACATAGCATTGTTTATGTAACATGAGTAGAAGTGGGGGTTTGCTGAAGGCTGAAAACTGAAGTCCGTCACGCAGGGGCTGCGTAAACTAAATAGATTTCCCTTGCGAAGTTCTACAATAGATACAATAACATACTGGTAACACAAAACCACCGTGAATATTAAGTGAATAAATACAAACGATAATAAGAAATCGTCCGACGGGAAGCATCTGAAATGTAAACAAATAGTTCTGCCAACTTCTTACCGGAAAGAAAAACAATCACTGTAATATATCTGAATATAACGTATTATTTTTATTGAAAACTATTTACTATATCTAGTGTATAACTTATAATGAATAAGAATAATTTTTATCTTAATTAATCAAATTTAAGTAGTTCAAAAACTTAAGAAGGGGGAGAGGCGGTCACCAGAACATCTGAACATATCTCGTATAATAAAGATCTCTTAAAAAGAATATTTGGTAATTAAACTTAGAATAATGTACGGTCTATTACATAACCGAGTATTGTTTATGTAACGTGAGTAGAAGTGGGGGTTTGCTGAAGGCTGAAAACTGAAAAATGCATATATTTCGGTTAATATTCAAGATAGAGAGTAAATTTATATAACAATATTTATAGTACATTCAATGTTCAATAAGATTGGTTCTATGATGTTTTTCAATCCGACGTATAATAACGGAGATTTTTAGAATTTTGGTAATTCCTTGGAGAGAGAGAAAAAAACGTCCAATTCTTCACAATTTGTAAAACTTTGGAAATTCCCTCCTTTAAACACCCCCCCCCCACGAGGTTAATGGATGTTAATTCCGCCGAAATCTGAAAACTAAAATCCTTCACAATTTCCTTCCTAAAATTTTTCAGTCCTTCCTTTATTTCATAGTAGGAAATAAAATATATCTCAGAAAGTAGTAATTTAACAAAGTCTATCACGCAGGGGCAGCGTAAACTAAGCAGATTTCCCACGTGAAGCTTAGTAATAGATAAATATACCTACTGGTAACACAACACTGTGAATAAATTCAAACGGAAATAAGAAATGTTTCATCCAATTTCAATAACCTGCCGACAGGAAGCGTTAGGTTAGAAATGTAAACAAACGGGTCCTCGCCTCACACCGGAAATACTGCATACTGCTAACACTTAACACCACCGTGAGTAAATACAAACGGCAATGAGAAATCGTTAAGTTAATTTTAATAAGCTCCCAAGGGAAATGGCTTATGAATTGAAAACAAATAGGTCTGCCAACCTTTGAGTGATAGACAGATAGACATATCTTCACCGGAAAAAATGGAAAAAAACTACAGATATACATCTGAATATAACATATTAACTTTATTGCAATGTATTTGCTATATCTGGTACTGCAATTTATAATGATTTATTGTATCAGCCTATCAAAACCATTACATTAAATTTTTATTGTAGCAGCTTTAAGCTTATTTTAATTATACAAAGTTTTATTATTTAGAGAAATGAACAAAAATGATATATCGTCATTGTGGGGTTATTATTGCCATAATAATTCCTACGAACACAATACTCAAAGGAAAGCTTTTAGAGGGACAGATATGATATTTCAGTTGAAGACACTTTCTCAATGACTTACCTACAGAATATCATCGGTTATCGAAAATCTGTTAACTGAAAACTGTTTGTTATATTTCAGGTCTTCTGTTCGCCGAATAAAAGGCAAAGAAGAAACACAAAGGAAAAAACAACTCTTTGTTGTATGACTGAACGAACAAGAATGCTTCTTTTTGAGTCCGGAGGTGCAGTTTCGTAGGCACAATGCATTGAAGGACCACAAACTGTGAACAGCGAGGAGCATTCCATCTACAGGGCACTTCATGTTGGGTACAACAAAAATAAAAAGAAAAAAAAGTTTATTCCTATTGATTGCATTCAGATTCCTTAGCTGAGAATAAATAATAACTGCGAGGACATCGGCTAAAGAACTAGTCGATTCGTCAAATTGAAGGCTGTATATTTGCAAGGCAGTTTTGGACATGGTTGGTATCCTTCTTCAGTGCTACAATCAACAAAAAATTGTATAAGGGCTTTGTAGACATAGAATATCAATAACTATTTGTTTTTTAATAAATAAAAGCAGTTACATACAAATGAAGAGTGTGAAAATCATGTTGAAATTGTTTTCAACAAATCTTTACTAGATGATGATGATGTTATTTGTTTATTTATACAGGAGCAGCCACAAATAGACGATTCGGCGAAAAGTTTAACAATGTAAAATAAAAACATAATTATAGAAAAATAATAAAAACTGAACCATTAAATAAAAAATTAAACATTAAATACAAATTATAAATACAACGATTTAAAATGGTTTTAATAAAAAATTTATGTTATTCCTATTTACTAGTACTTTTATATTATTTAAAATAGTTCAAAATTATATTAAATTTCTCATTCAGTAAAAAAGGAAAAGAAGAGAGTTCAAATTTCGTAAAACAAATACAATTTTTTAATGTGATTTAGTGTATTGTTGTGTGTGTCGATATGTGGGCTGCGGACTGTAATAAGTTGGTACATGTTATGTGGAGTCTCCTAAGTATTTTCGATATGTGGGCTGATGCCTGTAAGAAGTTTGGTACATGTTATGTGGAGTCTCTTAAGTATTGCCGATATGTGGGCTGCCTGTAAGAAGTTGGTACATGTTATGTGGAGTCTAAGTATCGTCGATATGTGGGCTGCTGCCTGTAAGAAGTTGGTACATGTTATGTGGAGTCTCTAAGTATTGTCGATATGTGGGCTGCTGCCTGTAAGAAGTTGGTACAGGTTATGTGGAGTCACACTCTAAGTATTGCCGATATGTGGGCTGCGGGGACTGTAATAAGTTGGTACATGTTATGTGGAGTCTCTAAGTATTGCCGATATGTGGGCCCTGCGGACTGTAAGAAGTTAGGTACATGTTATGTGGAGTCTCTAAGTATTGTCGATATGTGGGCTGCTGTCTGTAAGAAGTTGGTACATGTTATGTGGAGTCACGAAGTAGTGGCGATAGGTTGGCTGCTGCCTGTAAGAAGTTGGTACATGTTATGTGGAGTCTCTAAGTATTGTCGATATGTGGGCTGCTGCCTGTAAGAAGTTGGTACATGTTATGTGGAGTCTCTAAGTATTGTCGATATGTGGGCTGCTGCCTGTAAGAAGTTGGTACATGTTATGTGGAGTCTCTAAGTATTGTCGATATGTGGGCTGCGGACACTGTAATAAGTTTGGTACATGTTATGTGGAGTCTCTAAGTATTGTCGATATGTGGGCTGCGGACTGTAATAAGTTGGTACATGGTTATGTGGAGTCTCTAAGTATTGTCGATATGTGGGCTGCGGACTGTAATAAGTTGGTACATGTTATGTGGAGTCCTCTAAGTATTGTCGATATGTGGGCTGCGGACTGTAATAAGTTGGTTTACATGTTTATGTGGAGTCTCTAAGTATTGTCGATATGTGGGCTGCGGACTGTAATAAGTTGGTACATATTGTGTGGAGTCACTAAGTATTGAATGTTGGTGCAGTTAGTCAGTATGTGTTGTATGGTTAATGGCATGTTCTGCAGAGAGCTCTTTCTGTTCTCGTCTTGTGAGTGTCCTATCCTAAGTCTCTTTAGTACAACTTGGTCTCATTTATTGTCACGTCTGCTGGATGGCCACTCCCTTATACAAGGCTTTATTTCTCGCAGGTGATTTCCCGATATTCTATGCCAACATTTTTACTGTTCATTTAATGTTGCCTGTAGTATTTTTAAATGTAAGTCTGCTAGGGTAAGTAAGTTGGAGTAAGAAGATTGTCCTCTGGCTTGGATGTTTAGTGAGTTTGTCCACGTCATTTGTAAGCCAAATGTTTTCATGTCCTGAAACCCACATCATTGTATATTTTGTCTTTAATCTATATATATAAAGAAAGTCGTGTTAGTTACACTATTTATAACTCAAGAACGGCTTTACCGATATGGCTGAAAATTGGTGAGGTAGCTTAGAGCCAGGAGACGGACATAGGCTACATTAATTTTCTCTGAGACGAACAGGAGTGGGGGTTATAAGGGAGACCTGAAATTAAAAATAGCGATATTTTGTTTTCCTATTGGTTTTTTGGGAAATATGTACTTACCAAAAGTTGCTTATTTTGTTATTTAGAGAAACTTTTTGTTATATACACTTTCGTCGTATAACGAAGAGTAAATGTTTATACGCTAAAAAATTATAGCGGGGAGTCAACAATATTATTTGGCACAAAAGACTGAATCGAACTAAATAAAAACTCGGTCTGTGTATTTGACTAACACCTTCATTATAATAAGCCATACCAATATTTTTAGGGACAGGAGGTGGGGGGTTGTAAGGGAATGTTAAAAATAGCGATATTTCGTTTCCTATTGGTTTTTCAGCAAATATGAACATGACAAAAGTTATTTAGTTTGTTTTATTTAGTAGTAACGTTTGTTTATATACACTTTTTTTGGTATGGCGAATAATAAACGAGATATTCGCTAAAAACTTTAGCGGAAGTGAAAAAATTTTATTTGGCACAAAAGACTCACCCGAACTAAATAATACTTGGTATGTGTTTAAATTAATTAATTCAAATCTATGTTTTAATAATTTGACCTTAATAATACAAAGCTATGCATAATGCACAGGAGACGGGAAATATGACAATATGGAGGACAGTAAAGTCTTACATAAAAAAATTAATTTTATTATTTAAAAATCCACAGCAAAGTCGGGTATAAACCCTAAAACACAGGGACGGGTAAAATGTCAAAATATTGTGCAAAATAAACCCTTGCCAAAAAAATACCATCACCGTTCAGCATCAAATGAATTCCCGGGCGAAGCCGGGTATCTGAGCTAGTTTTTACTAAATGAGAATCATGACATTGTAAAACCATTTGTGATTACTTCATCAAGTATAATTTTATGAATTGAAAATGCTTATGTGCTCTATATCATTTTTGATCCTTTCCGTTTCAGTCAATGGTAAAGGCTCATATTCCTTAAATGCTGGAATCGTGCTAAGAATAGGGAGAAGGGGCTTAGAAGGAGTGCCAATTTGAAAATTTAAAATGTCTCCGTTGTTATCAATAGGATCGTTAAATGTTTTAAAATCAATCTTGTTAAACAGTTGTAGCTCAACAATTTGTTGCTGTAATTTTCTGATGAGTCAATATTAAGCGAGTTAATCGAACTTTTTCTTTTCTCTCTTAAAAGTAAACACTCACTTTTTATTGGAGATTACTTTGTCACATTAGTACTTTGGGTAGCCTGGCTTAGTTTACGTTAACTAGGCAGATTTCTCAAATGACTCATGTATTTGCATTTATCTCAAAAGGTAACAGGTCAAGGAAAAAAATTTTTAGTATATAGACTTTAAATAATTCGCTTCACAATATAATAGCTTATTGTTAATATGGTATGAGTAGGAGTTGGTATTTACTGAAGGCCAAAAACTAAAAAATGCCAAATATCTAGGTTAATAATTAAGATAATGAGAAAATTTACATAACAGCATTCGCAATAAGATTGATTCTATACAAATTTTCGATGAGACTCTTAATAACGGAGATATTTCGTATTTTCGGAATTAACCCAATATATATATATATATATTAAAAATAAAATTTTTAACGGGCCTCATTTTCGTCATCTACTAGGTATGATTGATGGACCTTAGAATAAATGTTTTGAAATTCCCATCAGGAGTACGACCTCAATAGCTGAATTCCCCTAAGCGAAATCGGCTAAAATATAATTCCTCTACGTAGCGCTATCTACGTTTTTGTATAAATTTGTTATGTTTACCCAGAATCTGCAAGGCGGGTTTATTACTGGTTAATACATTCTCTTATTTATGACCTCCCATAAATAATAGATAATAATTTAATTCCCACTTTAACCAACTGAAGCTAATTGGGACTAAATTTATTAAGTTCATGATAATTAATTTTCTTAATGCACTATAATAATTTATTATAAATAAGGTAATGAAAATCCTAGGGAATATAATTTCTCACACCTTGCTGTCAGTACGTGACTATTATATAGATTACATAAGATGTTAACGACCAGTACAATGTAATTGCATTCATTACTAACATTAGCAACATGGTGCATTAACTGTCCTAAGTAGGGCACTCACAGATTATCCATGTTTGTTTAGGCGATGCTCTAGATCTTCTGGGAAAATGTTCAAGCCAGTGTGAACATACGGAAGTTATTTTAATCCCATTTATTTATTACAATATTTTACTTATTTAAATAAAATCCATAGCAAGAAAAGGTTGCAAACCGGTAGATAGCCTATCGTAGTTGACAATAATAGCTTACAGAAAAAATGTAAAAAACCCATCACATGGAGCTGCGTAAACTAAGCAGATTTCCCACATGAATGTTAACAATAAATTTCTACATACTGGTAATTACCTCCGTGAATATTAAGTGTATAAATACAAACGGTAATGAGAAAGCATTCACCCAATTTTACATTTTAATAATCACAACAGAAAGCGTCTGAATTGTAAAAGAAAACGTCAGTCAACCCCTCATAGCTGAATAGATTAAATAGAAGTATTTTAGACAAATTATAAAGAAATATATAAAAAAAAATTACTGAATATATATTTATTAATTGTATTGAAAAAACATTTACTGCCGCTAGCAATTGTAATTTATAATGAATCAGAATCAGTTTTATCTCAGTCTCTCAAATTTTAGTAGTCCAAGAAAGAACAAAAGAAGGGGGGGGGGGGGGGTCAGCAGAACGTATTTGCATAAATCTCACAAAATAGAAGCTTTCACGAGTCTAAATCATTTTTTTTTTCATCGTTATCAGGTATATATTAAGCAAAAACGAATGATCATGTTCGTTGATGACTGAAATCGGACTAGGGGGGAAGGGGAGGGGTTAGAGGAGTTGTAACTGCCATATCTCCCGATGCAATGGAGGTATCAGCGTGTGGGATCCAACAATTTTATAAAAACCAATTATTGTAAATTTAATTTCCTATAAGTGTTTTTTAATAGACATTTTATCTTAAATCGTAAAATGTCTTACTCCAAGCAAAAGTAGTATTCAACAGAGTTTTTTAGAAGAAGAGAAAGTTACATAGATGGAAAATACGTTTCATGAATTATGTTTTTTTGATCGCTACTCGTCAGATTTTTATTAGGAAATAGAGAATATGTTGAGAGATGAGATCAGTAGTGTACCATTGTAAATCTGTTTATTTTACGCAGCCCTTGCTTGACTTGTCAAATCGGCTCTATCCATCCCCATGGGAACTATGGGAAGACTTCATATCATTTTTTGAGGGGGGGAAGGAAAATAAAACATCTGCTTATGTGATGAAACTATACATCTTAACTTCTTCAGCTTTCACATTGAAATGAACTCTCTATTTCCTTAGCCATAACTTAGTGATGATGACAGAGGAAGAATTAATCAAAACAGCTCTAACACTAAAAAATAAAACATCGTGATTTTTTCCTCTATCTAACAAATTTCATTAAGTGTATGTACTTATCTCAAATACAGCAACACCCTTAACCGACATTTTTAATAAATGCATTATTGAAGGAAGTTTCCCGGAACATCTGAAACCAGCTAGAGTAAAACCTCTATTCAAAAAAAGGGGATAATCAGTAAGCCGAAAATTTACAGACCGGTATTACCGGTAATCTCGAAAATTTACGAAAAAAAATAATCTTTAATCGAATATTAGAACATTTCAGAAATCATGATGTTCTCGTACCTTAGCAATACGGTTTTCCGCTGAAAACTTGTCATTACTTCAGCAACAAATGATTTTCTGGAGGATATAAATTCATATTGTCTAGAAAGAAATCTGACCGTAATTGGAATATTTATTAAATAATTGCTAAATGAACTTTTTCGCTCTTATCTCTGTAACCGTAACAGAAGGTTGAAGTTGAATAAAATTAATACTATTAAGGTCTTCGGGTCTTGACCGTGTCTTATATTGGTTGCCAACATTTCGCTAGACATGCTGCTAGCTTCCTCAGGGCTATCTCTGAGACTGAAGAGTTGTTAGTTCATCTTCTGGTTATATATTTGAGTCTTATCCGGTTTCCTTGGGCGGAGTCTTCCCTTCCAGGTGTCTACGGATACTTGGTCCGGTGGTCGTTTCATCGCCTATACCGTCGTTTTCGTTTCTTATTGGAGGTCTCTGTGGAATTACCGGCCTTCCAGAGTTTGCTGAGTCTGTATCCATATGGATACAGACTCAGCAACTCTGGAAGCCGGTAATTCCACAGAGACCTCCAATAAGAAACGAAAACGACGGTATAGGCGATGAACGACCACCGGACCAAGTATCCGTAGACACCTGGAAGGGAAGACTCCGCCCAAGGAAACCGGAATAAGACTCAAATATATACCAGAGATGAAACTAACAACTCTTCAGTCTCAGAGATAGCCCTGAGGAAGCTAGCAGCATGTCTAGCGAAACGTTGGCAACCAATATGAAGACACGGTCAAGACCCGAAGACCTTAATAGTATTAATGACCAGGACCGTGGAAGTCTACGAGTATATTTGAATAAAATTATTTCAAAATGCCGAACAATTACATGAGGTGTTCCCCAATTACTATTTTTAATATATATATATTATATATATAAACGACCTTCCCAGCTAACCTTAAACCAACACAATTGATTCTTTATGCTGATTGATACCCAGTTATAATTATAAAAGGTTACAGGCCCAGAAAAAGTGAAACAAGATGGCTCTGTTACTATTAAATGATTATCCGATTGGTTAATGGCTAATAAGCTAACATTGAACATGTCGAAAACAAATATTCAAGATTTCAGCAAACATTGCTCACCTTCTTCAGGAGTGATCTCAATTAATAATTGTGACATCTTAGCAGTCGCCATGATAGAGTGTTTTGGATTGACTGTGGACAAACGCCTTGACTGGTTCAATCATATTGGAGAATTGAGTAAGAAGCTAAAATGTCTTATTAAAATTTGTTAATAAGTATCTTAAAATGGAAACTCTATATTAATATACTATGGATGTTTCCATATAGTCTGTTAACTTATGTGTGTTTTGCATTGGGGGCTACTCCACAAATCATATTTTAATATTAAAATTGCAAAAAAAGAGCCAAGAGGTTTATATACAACAGAAATTTGAAAGACTCCACTTTTTAAGGAGTCAAAATAATGACTTTTCTCTTAATATTTAATGTGTGTTACAATATTGTATTGTGAAACAAAACTTGAACTTGACTTACAAAAATAGTATATAAAACATAATCATAAAACAAAAATACAAGAATATGATTCAACCCCTCAACCACAACGATAAATATTTCGAGAAACACGTATCATTTTTAGGATTAAAGCTCTTTAGCGCTCTGCCAGAATGTATCAAATTGATTAAAACGACTCTTAATTTAAAAAAAAAAAATAATGAACTTCATGTACGAGGATGTCTTTACACAACAAGACGCTAAATGTTTAAATGGTAAATCTTTAATGTTAAATGTTATTAAATAAATCTACTAAATATTTGAGATAAATATCGGTTTTAAAATAATTTGTGATCAGGTGCATTGTCTTCTATAAGGTGCAACAAGTTTACCATCATTTATAAAGGTTGTCAACCTTTAATAAATTTGCATTTCTACCAATAAAAAAAGTCCGTCACGCATATAGGGGGTTGTGTAAACTAAGCAGATTTCCCACGTGAAGTTATTCAATAGAGAAATCTCCATACTAGTAATAGTAGTAGGAACAAGTCTCTAAACCAATTTCACGGGAGCCGAACTGTTACGGAAACGGCCGAAACTAGCATTCGGGAGATACTCACGAATAGAACCGACATCAGCCGATCTTAACTCGTACGTTATCCGCACACGATTAATAAAAATGCAAATATCTCGATTAATATTTAAGATAGAGAATAAATGTATAGGACAATAATTATTGTAAATTTAATTTTCAATAAGATTGGTTCTATAAAATGTTTTGATTTGACGTACAGTAATAGATATATTTCGAAAATCCCCCCCTCCCACTAGTCCGATTTCAGCCGTTAACGAACTTGATCTGTCTTTTTACATAAAACGATTAAATATCAAGTTTGGTAACGATCAAACAAAAATTGCGACTACTAGAGAGTTAATACACACACACACACACACACACACACACACACATATATATATATATATATATATATATATATATATATATATATAATTTTGAACGGACCTCATTTTCGTCATATCCTGGGTAGGATCGGTGGACATTTGAAGAAATTTTTCGAAACTTGCGTCATGAGTACTCTCTCAGTAGCTGATTTCCCTTAAGGAAATCTGCTAAAATTGTTTATAGAAAACAAAACAAAAAAGAACCTTTTTGCTGTCTCCTATTATGTTATAATAACATTTAATGGGAATAAACACATTTCATTTCAAGTTGTAGAGCATTTTCGACAGGCTATCGCTTTGCTTTGTGATCTGTACCAACAGTCGACAACTAGAATCATTTTGACATTGTCAGCCAGTTAAGTTTCCCTCGAAGCCAAGATCCGCCATATTTTCTAAAGAAACTGACAGAAAGTGAATAGAATGTTGCAGTGACATGGCGTGTACGTCTTTCTCTGCCTCCCACTCCATCTCAAGGATCTGTTTTTCAATGAAAATTTTTCTCTGTGAACCCTGCTTAGTAACCTTATATACTTACATATATTCGGGAAATTATATCACCTATATACTATTTTTCGAGCGAAAATCGAGATATTTGAAATTCCCCTTCAAAATCTCCCCATATTTCAGAATACCCCCGTCAGATTTCAGCCTTTAACGAAGCTCATCTCTAGTTTTACATGAACAGCTTACATATGGAACTTGTTAATGATCAAACGAAACGAAATCCACCACGCAGGGACTGCGCAAAATAAGCAGATTTCCCAAGTGAAGTTTTACAATAGATAAATCTGCATTCTAGTAACAGTAGAAGTAACGAGTCACTAAACCAATTTCAGAAGAGCCGAACAGTTACGGAAACGGCCGAACTAGCTTTCGGGAGATACTGACGAATAGACCCGACATCAGCCGATCTCATCTCGCCCGTTATCCGCACACACTTAATAAAAATGCAAATATCTCAGTTAATATTCAAGATAGACAATAAATGTATATAACAATATTTATAGAAAATTTAATTTGAAAAAAGATTAGTTTTATACAAGTTTTCGATCTAACGTATAGTAACGGAATTATTTTGAGTTTTCGAAAACCTCCTCTTTTAACCCCCTCTCACTGGCCCGATTTCAGCCATTACGAACTTGATCTTTCTTTTTGCATAAAATGAGTAAATCTCGAGTTTGGTAACGACAAAACAAAAATTACGTCCGCTAGAGCGTTAAAAGATATATATATATATATATATATATATATATATATATATATATATATGTGTGTGTGTGTGTGTGTGTGTGTGTGTGTGTGTGTGTGTGTGTGTTTGTGTGTGTACAGTTTTGAACCTCAGTTTCTTCCTCTCCAGCGTAGGATCGATGGACATTTGAGAAAATGTTTCGAAAATCCCATAATGAGTACAAACCCAAAATCTGCTTTCTCTTAAGGGAAATTTAAAGGGAAGTTTAAAAACATAGACTAGGAAGCAGTTATATGGAGTTGATGATCCCTCACAGTTAGAGGCGAGATAATTCGATATGATGACGACCTAATATCAGTGAGGAGAAGACAGTTATTGTGGCGGATCTGGGGACAGGTATCGGTGGTCGTCCGTGAGAGAAAACATGGAGGCTATAATTGAGAACGGTTCTTGACAGGATTCAATGTGTCTCCACTTACCGATTGGTCTGCCTCCGTCGCGGGGGGTCCCTTCTAACATCTTATACCGGGGGTTTTTTGTAGCTTTTTTTAAATCCACTTCTATAGTTGGATGTCATAATTTCATTCAGTTTCTTATGGGATCAATGATCTGGAAAGAAGAAGAAATATTAGAAGAAAGAATATTTTATTTTGGTCCAATACCACAAAGATACTATACACAAGTTGTTACAAAATTAAGATATTTTGGTACAACCTTGGGAGCAGTCGTTGCACTTAAATTGTAATGAGTGGCTCCACTTGACATGGGAAGGCTGCCATGATACTTCCTTACAAGTTGTTGAAGATGAACAGAAATAGGAGCAACCTCCAATTCCTTGTGGATTTGGCTGTTCCTAACAAACCATGGAGCATTTGCCACTATCCCAAGTACTTTGCTCTGGAAGGACTGGAGTCCTTCTTGTGTGTTTTGCTGATGCCCAGCCAGACTTGGCATGCGTATATTAATATAGGGAGTAGGAGTGTTTTGTAAAGTAGTGTTGCTCAAGTCAGGATTTTTGTTCATTAAAGGCTATATTTGTGCAAGTCGTGTGTGTGCTTGATGCAATTTAAAGTGGTTATGATGCCGCCATGTAAGTCGTCAAAAATTAGCGGATGCTGTGGTACTTCGGAGTCCAAGGAATTGAGTGATGACCAAGTTTTACATCAGGAAGATCTTCGTTCCGAACGACGAAGAGCAAAATATCTTGGCTTGCGTTATTTAGGCTTCCACTTCATGAACCATCTTGAGATCTGGTCGGCTGAGAAATATTATAGAAATCATTTTTTTTCTTTAACCGAAGTCTTCTTGGTCTGAACAAAACAGATACTGGTAATATGCCAGCAACATCCTCTAACCTAACAGCTAATCGTTAAAATGGTTTTACTTAGTGTAATCATTTTCAATTTTACGAATACACCGTAAGTACTATTACCAGACGAAAGAAATAGCTATAGACAAGCAGGAGTTGAACGAAGTTATTGATGAAACTGTGATTTCTCAACGTGGTAACCACTCCTAGTTGACAATTCAACTTCTCATTCAGCCTATGTTGTACTATGGGATAAATTATTATTTTATTAACGTCCACTGTTAACAACTAATGCTAATCGGGACGGGTTGTCTACAGGTTACCACACTTTTCTATTGAGGGCGGGATTTAGAAGAATCGAACTCGCCACTCTAGTTTTACCATGTGCGATAAAGGTCAACGTTTTAACTCTCATGGCTAACCTGAGCCCCTGGGATAGATTACTCGCAGATGTAAAAGCCCACAGAAGTACTTTATGCCGTGTTTTGAGTGATTGAGTCACAAACGTTTGGACGGATAGACAAGATTTTGAATTTTGAAATGCCTCCTTCAGCCGTTAACAAACTTCATCTTTAGTTTTACATGAAACGCTTACATATCGGTACCGATCAAATTAAAATTACTCTCGAAAGGGCCGTAACAGACGTATATAAACACAGGGTGTCTTGTAAATGAGGGCTACAATTAAAAAAAAAAACCATTAAAACCGTTACAGATAACGCAAAACTGCTAAGAACCAATGTTGAAGCTCTTTTCGAGGACAGTCAGGTGCGCGATGCCCTTAAAGAGATCTGGCAACTGCTATATTAAATATTGTCATCGTTTCGAATATTTGTATACGTATGGGATTCCATTAATATATGCGGTAGATAGTTAAATATGTGGTACACTCCCCACACATCGGGGGTTGATCTCTTGTCATAAGATAACCATGTGTAAATGTGACCTATTCGGAGTCTTCCTAGTACACTTCATCTCTTCTGTTGTCTTTTGTCGAATATTGACGGATGGAGGTTTTAATAGTGTTTAGTTTATTTTTCTAGGTTTCGTTCCACATTTGTTGCCCGTTTTTATCAATATCTTCTTGGAGTGGTTCATAGAGCTCTGCAGATGTAATTGTCGTTGGGGTGATGGAGTCGAGTTGGTGGGCTTCTCTGGCTGCTATATTTGCTTTTTCATTTCCACCTGTCTTGGAATCCATATCAAGTAGACGACAGAAGGGAATGGACTGAAGAATGACTTAAGAATATGCTCAGGAAGATGAATAGATGAGAACGAGCTGATCATGTAGTTGCGAGAAAGGGTGTTGTGCTGAACGGCTAAGTGGAGAAGAGAACCGTCGCTAATGGATCTGGAATGAAGAATGAGGAAATGAACGATAAACTAGCTCCAGTCCAGGAATAGCTGAAGAGATCGGAACTATACAACGAGCCGATCATATGGTTGCGGGAAAGGATGTTGTGCTGAACGGCTGAGAAGACAAGACAACGGTAGCTGGTCATTAGGAAGATCCAACTAGCCGATCATGTGATTGCGGGAAAGGCTGTATTGCTGAACGGTAAGGAGCAGAGAAAAGAACGGTAGCTGAAGGATCTTGAATGAAGGATGAGGTAATGAACAATTTGTTTGCTCTAGTCTATGAATAGCTGGTCATCAGAAAGATCCAACTAGCCGATCATGTGATTGCGGGAAAGGCTGTATTGCTGAACGGTAAGGAGTAGAGAAAAGAACGGTAGCTGAAGGATCTTGAATGAAGGATGAGGTAATGAACAATTTGTTTGCTCTAGGCCATGAATAGCTGGTCATCAGAAAGATCCAACTAGCCGATCATGTGATTGCGGGAAAGGCTGTATTGCTGAACGGTAAGGAGCAGAGAAAAGAACGGTAGCTGAAGGATCTTGAATGAAGGATGAGGTAATGAACAATTTGTTTGCTCTAGTCCATGAATAGCTGGTCATCAGAAAGATCCAACTAGCCGATCATGTGATTGGGTTGGAAGACTGTTGTTCTGTACGGTAGGGAGTAGAGAAAAGAACGTTAGATGAGGTAATAAAGGATATGTTTGCTTTAGTTCAGGAATAGCTGAAGTAATCAGAAAGATTCGACGAGCAGATAATTTGATTGCGGGAAAGACTGTTATTCTGAACGGCTGCGCTGAGAAAAGAACGGTTGCTGAAGGACCTGGAATGAAGGATGACGTAATGAAGGATATGTTTGCACTAGTTCAAGAATAGCTGTAGACATTAGAAAGACCCAACTAGCCGATCATATGATTGCGGGAAAGACTGTTATTCTGAACGGCTGCGCAGCAGAGAAAAGAATGGTAGCTGAAGGATCTGGAATGAAGGATGAGGTAATGAAGGATACGTTTGCACTAGTTCAGGAATAGCTAAAGACATTAGAAAGACCCAACTATCCGATCATGTGATTGCGGGAAAGACACTTCTGGACGACTGGGAACAGAGAAAAGAACGGTAGCTGAAGGATCTGGAATGAAGGATGAGCTAAAGAAGGATACGTTTGCACTAGTTCAGGAATAGCTAAAGACATTAGAAAGACCCAACTATCCGATCATGTGATTGCGGGAAAGACTGTTCTGGACGACTGGGAACAGAGAAAAGAACGGTAGCTGAAGGATCTGGAATGAAGGATGAGCTAAAGAAGGATACGTTTGCACTAGTTCAGGAATAGCTAAAGACATTAGAAAGACCCAACTATCCGATCATGTGATTGCGGGAAAGACTGTTCTGGACGACTGGGAACAGAGAAAAGAATGGTAGCTGAAGGATCTGGAATGAAGGATGAGGTAATGAACGATATGTTCGCTCTAGTCCACGAATAGCTGAAGACATTAGAAAGACCCAACTATCCGATCATGTGATTGCGGGAAAGACTGTTCTGGAAGACTGGGAACAGAGAAAAGAACAGTAGCTGAAGGATCTGGAATGAAGGATGAGCTAAAGAAGGATACGTTAGCTCTAGACACGAATAGCTGGTCATCTAAAAGACCCAACTAGCCAACCATGTGATTGTGAGAAAGGCTTTTTTGCTGAACGGTAAGGAACAGAGAAAAGAACGGTAGCTGAATGATCTGGAATGAAGGATGAGGTAATGAACGATATGTTTGCTCGAGTCCACGAATAGCTGAAGACATTAGAAAGACCCAACTAGCCGATCATGTGATTTTGGGAAAGGCTTTTTTGCTGAACGGTAAGGAACAGAGAAAAGAACGGTAGCTGAAGGACCTGGAATGAAGGATGAGGTAAGGAAGGATACGGCATGCATGTGCTATGCTGAATCTACATATAAAGCCACAATGCTTTGGAAGAATATTAACTACAAGTCACATGGCACATGCAAAACAGCTGGGCCTCCACGCCTCTCTCTTATCACTGCTATCATCAACCCATTGTTTACACTTTATATGAATTATTTACAACTCTCTCGTTATTAGTATTTCTCTAGTTACGTCATTGTATCATAGTTCGGACAACTGTCACTGCCCTATCTGAATAGTAATTGCAAATATGCAGGCGACGTCTAGGCTGGCGTGAGGTAATTAAATCTTGACCGAGGTTCATATCATCGGAGGAAGAATGCAAATGACCAAGGAGCAGTTACTTTACCTCTGCATATTTCCCTTGTACTGTCATCCCATAGCATTCTTTATTTCTCTCTTAGGAGGGTACAAAAAAAGTTCTTGAAATTTAAGCCGGACTAATGATATGCAAAGATATAAAGTCCTTTTGATTTATTTATATACACCACTACCAACGGTGATTTTATTATTATTTATGTACGTCCACTTTTTGCTATTATGGCTAATTGGGACGGGTTATCTACGGTTTACCACCCTTTTCTAGCCAGGGTGGGACTAAGGATTTTATTTAATGAATTCCATCACTAAATAAATTCATATTGTCCAGGGGGGAATGGAACTCGTCACTCTAGGGTGATTTGCCCTTAACAAAAGTCAACTATTATAAAACGAAATCAAATATAAAAAGTATAAAGAAAACCTTGAGCTCTGGTTAGCCATTTGTGTTAACGTGTTGCCCTGAATCAAACACGGTAAACCTAGAGTGGCGAGGGTCCGATTCCCAAGTGGGTAGTGGGAATTAATTTAGTGAAGTACTCCTTACTTACCTCTTACTAAGTGAACTTCGTTCTGTGTCACAAATGCGTGAAAAGAAATATACAAATAAATTACAGTGACAACGACGTCGAGAAGAGTATAAGGAATTTTCATACCTTATAAGATGCTCTTGGAAACGAGCCCGTGTCTCCACAGCAGCACGAAAACGAATGGCGACCTCACAAACCAAAGCTAGATGAGTTGTAGTTCGAACGAAGATTTGCAAGCTTCTGACCACCAGGAAGGCTGGCTCGCTTCTGGCCTAATCCTCTTCAGTCGGCAAATATCGATATTCACCTAACGATCGATTATGACAACTTCTCCAGAAGTCTTTGTCACAGTATATGATTAATTTTGCTATCTATAATAAATTTACTTAATTACGAATTATCAAGAATAAGTCCACGGGTGATTATACACTAGTTGGAATCAATATAATCATGTTTTGTATCAAGTCTTGTTATTGTTAAGATACATTTAAACAGTTATAGTTGTAGGAACTATGTAACTTCTTCTGAGCCATCTGGGATAACTCTTATGGGGGAATATGACAGAGAAAAATGTACAGGGGGTTATTACACGGGGAAATAAGTAAAATTCCGGGTAAGAGAGGGCTTTATAAGTCTCCAATAGGGGCCCTTCGATAATAAAATGGAAACACATTTTTTATACGGTGTCGAAGAGAGGGGTAAGGGGCAGTGTAACGTTTTGATAGGGTTGTCATGGGGAGGGCTGTTATCTCGGAGGAACAGGTGGGGTCAAGCATATTGCAACCCCTCTGCCTTTTTTAGGAGTACGCCCCCCCTCGGAGAATTTATCAGTTAATAAGCCCTGCTCTCCGCTCCATTTGGTTATGGAGGGTGTTGGAGAGCCGGTCCCCCGATATTGGCTTTTGATTTTTATAGGCTGGGGGCTTGTAATTCTATCAGGGCAGACCAGCTAGTCGACAAATATTGCTATTGCAGCAGCAGGCCTGCTAATGCATCTTGAGGAGCTCTCTCTCTCTCTCTCTCTCTCTCTCTCTCTCTCTCTCTCTCTCTCTCACTCTCTCTCTCTCTCTCTCTCTCTCTCACTCTCTCTCTCTCTTCTCTCTCTCTCTCTCTCTCCCCTCTCTCTCTTCTCTCTCTCTCTCTCTCTCTCTCTCCTCTCTCGCTCGCTCTCTCTCTCTCTCTCGCTCTCTCTCTCTCTCTCTCTCTCTCTCTCTCTCTCTCCTCTCTCTCTCTCTATCTCTCTCCTCTCTCTCTCCTCTCTCTCTCTCGTCTCTACAACTCTCCCTCTCTCCTCTCTCTCGCCAGTATCTCTCTCTCTCTCTCTCTCGTCATTTCTTCTCTACCTCTCTCCTCTCTCTCGTCTCTGCCTCTCTCTCTCCCCCCCCCACTCTCTCTCACCTTCCTCTCGATCGTCGCTCTCTCTCCTCTCCTCCTCGCTCTCTCTCTTCATCTCTCTCTTCTCTCTCATCTCCCCCCCTCTCTCTCATCTCTCTCTCTTGCACCTCTCCTCTCTCTTTCTCCTCTCTCTCTCTCTCTCTCTCTCTCTCTCTCTCTCTCTCGGTCTCTCTCCCACCTATCCTCTCTCTCTCATCCGTTCTCTCTCTCTCTCTCATCTCTCTACCTCTCTCTCTCCAGTCCTCTCTCATCATCTCTCTCGTCTCGTCTCTATCTCTCAATCTCTCCCCCTCTCTCCTCTCCTCTTCTCTCTCTCATCATCTCTCTCTCTCTCTCTATCTCTCTCCCTCTATCTATCTCCCTCTCTCTTTCTCTCCCTCTCTCTCACCCCCCCCCCCCACTTAATCGCAATTCAAGTGGGTTTCCAATAAAATATGATGCAATAGTTAAATTTTATGTACGAATGTATCGAAACAACTTATTGCAGTTCCATTTTAACCAATTCTAATTTATTTTTATATTTATCATATTTTATTTGTTATTTCTTATTTTAAACACATCAGAGGCTAATTCTGAAAAACATTGGATAATATATCCTGTTTCTACTGGTTTGTTCAAGCTATTTGAGGAGTAGTCAAGCAAAGAATATTCTTCTGCTAATTTCCTAGGGGTAAACAAAAAGGGTATGTTCGACATCTTCCTCTTCTCCAAATACGCAATTAGGATCTACAAAGATAATATATGGTGAGACGAGATCACTGAGTCATATTAGTACGTGGGAATTCGCTTAGTTTTCGCAGCTCCGGAGTGAAGGACTTTTTAGCAGATTTCCCTCAAAGGAAATAACCTATTGAGACGTACTCATGGCGCGATTTTCAAATAATTTCTTCAAATATCCATCGATTTTACCTAGGAGATGACCTAAATGAGGCCCGCTCAAAATTATATATATATATATAGTATATATATATATATATATATATAATTATATATTTGTCTGGTAACGCTCTAGCGGTCGCAATTCTTGTTTGATCGTTAACAATCTCGTCATTTAATCGTTTGATGTAAAAAGGAAGATGGCTGAAATCGGACCAGTGGGAGGCCCCCTTATCACCAGTAGGTTTAGAGGGGGGGTTTTTGAAATTTTACAATATCTCCGTTACTATACGTCGGATTGAAAAATTGTACAAAATTAATCTTATTGCAAATTAAATTTACTATAAATATTGTTCTATACATTTATTCTGTATCTTGAATATTAACCGAGATATTTGCATTTGTATTCTGCGTGTGGTACCAGTAGGCTATGTTCGGACTTTCCGCCGAGAGCTCTGGCGGCCGTTTCCATAACTATCCGTCCCTCGTGAATAGGTTTAGAGGTTAGGTTAACTGTGTTTCGGGGCTAGAAACTACTGGGTTATTACGCCCTAAATAATGTTTTAGGTTTAGAGGTTTCTTTCTATTACAGTTGTTATTAGGCAGATTTCTCTATTGTAAAACTTCACGTGGGAAATCTGCTTAGTTTACGCAGCCCCTGCGTGACGGACTTTTTTATTTTATTATAAATCCTTTTTTTAGCATAATTGATTAATATCTCCGTTATTATGCGTAGGATCGAAAATGTATATAGCGCCAATCTTACAGAGAATGTAATGTTCTATAACTGTTATTATGCACGTTTTTCACTATCTTCATTATTATTCGAGATATTTTCAATTTTAACAGATTTCCCTTGAGGGAAATCAGCTAAAGAGGTCGTACTCATGTCGGAATTTTTGAAATTTTTCTTCAAATGTCCATCGATCCTACCTACGAGATGACGAAAATGAGATCCGTTCAAAACTGTATATATATATATATATATATATATATATATATATATATATATATATATATATATATATATATATATATTTGTCTGTTGCCGCGCCAGCGTTCGCAATTTTTGTTTGATCGTTACCAAACTCGATATTTAGTCGTCTGATGTAAAAATAAAGATCAAGTTCGTTAATGGGGGAAATCGGACCAGTGGGAGGGGGGGGGTTAGAAGGGGGATTTTTCGAAAATTTGAAATATCTCCGTTACTATACGTCAGATCAAAAACTTTTATATAACCAATCTTATTGCAAATTAAATTTACTATAAATATTGTTCTATACATTTATTCTCTATATTGAACACTAACCGAGATATTTGCATTTTTATTAATTGTGGGCAGATAAAGGATGACTGAATTTCCCGCCAAAAGCTAGTTCGGCCCTTTGCCGTAACTGTTCGGCACTCGTTTGGAAATTTCTCTATTGTATTACTTCACGTGGGAAATCAGCTTAGTTCACGCAGTCCCTGCATGAAGGACTTTTATTTTTTGTTTACATTTTTATATATCCTTTATCTTTATTTATTTCTTCTTTTTGAACGAAAACAAATAACAATTATGGACACAAAATAACTAAATTTAGTTATTATAGTCATTACTGTTCTTGTTACTCCATTTTCCATTATTTATTTACGCTTGGCTTTATAATAAAATTTAAAGTATTCCAAGACAGCGTTCAGCTCATTCAAGATTTTTTTCCTCGTTGCCCATTCATGAATAGTAAGATCTGGCGGAGGGAGAGAATTTTCCGCTAGTTCGTCAGCTGTGGGAGAGGGCCGATTTTTTATTTAGTTCTTGAAAGACAATGTCCTTCGGACCTCAGCTCGCTATTGGGAGTCAGTCGAGCGAAAATCTGAATGACAAGTAGAATAAAAAGGCAGAGCAACAGGTGACCGCAGAGATTTGGATCACCTGTTTGTTGTAGGCCAATATCAGATCTCTGTGGGAAACTGTGTCGCTCGATAGTCAAATCCATTGTAGTCAATGTCATTGTTCAACAAGTACAATGCCGTTGCGGTAAAGCAACCCAACGTCTTGAGATTTTTTTTTTTTATTCTGATTCCAGTTCTGCTCCAGGTAGGATAGATACATATGTATTTTTTGTCTCGGAGCCGAAGTCTTAGAGCCTCCCCCGCCGCTGGCTTAGCTCTAATCCGGCCGTTCTTGGTTTGCGGGTTAAGATCCTTCTTAGGCCCGCCACCTTGGGGCGAGGGTAACATGAGCTCATGAATGGATCTTACAACTCTATCTTAAGACTAGCAAGTACAGTTGTGTGTACATTATATCACTATTTTCATCAAACTTTATACCGTAGACCAAATTTATACTTACAATAGCGTTGTTCAGAATGTGGAAAATGATTTTAAAAAGTCCGTCACGCAGGAGCTCCGTAAACTAAACAGATTTACCTCGGGCTGGCAAAAAATGCCAAACTGATGAGTAGAAGGGGGGGGGGGACTTACTGACGGCAGAAATCAAGAAAGTAGGAATAACTCCACTAATACAGAAGATAGGAAATAATGCTTAGGACAACAATTGTAGAGCATCTGTAGTTTAACAAGATTGGTTTTATATCATTTTACGACTCATAATAATGATAATATTTTGAATTTTCGAATTTCCCCTCTAAACCCCCAACCAGGTCCGCCAGTATTCAGCCAGTAACAAATACGATTTTTAGGATTGACTGAAACGTTTAAATATAGAGTATGGTATATATAAAATCAGTATTTTAGATTAGAGAACGAAAAATCTTAATTGGTGACGTCATCAAACATATTTGCATTTGTTTCACTAAGTAATAGTTCAATGAAAATATTTGGTATTTAGCCTTGGAATGGAGTAGTTCATGATATAACAGCTTATTGTTAATATGACATGACCAGGAATGGGGGTTTACTGATGGCCGAAAACTAAAAGATCCAAATATCTTGGCTAACATTCATAATAACAGAAAAAATATATAGAAGAGTATTTATAGGGCATTGCATTGTCAATAATATTTGTATGCAATTTATCGATCCAACGGACAATAGAGATATTTCGAATTTTTGGAAGAAAACTTAATTAAAATACAAGGTAACGGTCACAGAATATCACAGAAAAAAATGGAGGAAGTCAATACTTAGAAGCATACTTGGCTAGTCAACATTTTAATTTTTTTTTAATTTAAAAAAACTATAATAAATTTAAAACAAAATTATCTAAGAAAAACGTTTTATCCTTTTTTTAAAAAAATTAAATCCTTGATATAATTTTATGTTTTAGTTGTTGATGTTACCAGAATATGTTTTTAAAAATTCTCTTTCTAAGTTAATACGTTATTTGTTTTTAGCAGTTTTTGAAATTAATTTAAATTTATAAGTTTTTAATTTTTTTAATCATTTTTGTTTCCAATCATACTTGGCTAGCCAACATTTTAATGTTGACTAGCCAAGTATGATTTTAAGTTTTGACTTTCGCCGTTTTTTCTGTGATATTCTGTGACCGTTACCTTGTATTTTAATTATGTTTTCTTTCTTTCCCTTTTCTAGGTTAAGATTGTTAATTTAAATAGTGTGATTTTGATAGGTTTTTGTTTATGATCTTCATAGGTTTTTGTTTATGTCAACAGCCACTGAAGATGAAGCTTTTGCTCTGAAAGTGCATTCTGTCTAAAATAAAACGTATTGTTGAGAAAAACAGGCCTGCTATGATTATCCAGATTAATTCGTTCCTCTACCTCCCAGCTTCTCTAGAAGAAACAATCGAAATGTATTAAATATTGTTTATTTTGTAGTTCAAATAGTGAATTCAAAAGGCGTTCAGATATATCTTTTATGTCAATTAATCATTGAAATGATGTTTTGCTGTCAGTTCGTAATTCAATCTTGGCATTTTGGGGAAGAGCACTATTGGTATGTATTCTGATCATTTAAATATTGCTATGGTTTAATTTTGATTGTAAGTAAAAATCTTCCGAGTTTAAATTTTTCATGATCAACATAGTCAAAATTTTTGTATATGATAAACTGACATCATGCCACTGATCTTTTTTTTTTACTACCATCAGTAGAACAGTGTAATAAGGATCTATGTTATCTACAGAATTAATAGTAAAAATAGTTAATTCATAGAAGCTAGTTTTTCAATAATACCCACAACTACAAATTTCAGGTGTAAAACTCTTTAACGCTATGCCCAAATGTGATAAATCTATTAAAAAATATTCTTCGTATAAAAATAAATTGTAAAACATGTCTGAAGGATTTCATTGAACATATGATAAATACCATCAAAAATATTCAATTATTGAATATGAGAATATGATCAGGTGTATAGTCTATTTAAGGTGGGGCAAGTTTCCCATCATTTATAAAGCTTGTCATCCTTCAATAAATTGGCATGACAATAAATTTAAAAAAAATGTATGTTATATATTTAGAGTAATATTAAGATTGTTATCAAAATTATAATTATTTTAATTGATGGATTTTGTAAAATGTAGTATATAAGTATAAATGCTACTCAATAAAACGTAAGAAATTGATAGACAGTTGATATTAAACAGTTTTTTAGAAAACGTCCTATTGTTATGTTAACACTTCATTTCATCTCCATTGAATAAATTTTTCCTCATCTATAATCTATTTCTGTGGCTCAGGTTAAATGTGTGAGTTAAGGCGTTGCCTTTATCTCACATGGTAAACCTAGAGTGGCGAGTTACATTCCCGCCTTGGCAACAGGAATTTATTTAGTGACAAACTCATTAAATAAAATCCTTAGTCCCACCCTGGCTAGAACAGAGTGTAATCTGTAGATAACCTGTTCCAAATAGCCATAGTAAAAAATGGACCTTAATAAATAATAATAATAAACTATTTTGACTAAAAATAACTGACAAATTATTAAATGTAATTGTCTGAACTAATCACTTGAAAAGCTTTCCAATGAGCACTTCTTAATTCTTAAGTGTAGCTTCAGTAAACTCCTCGTTCAGTTTCAACTCGCTCCTGTACAACGGTTGTTTACTCAAAACAACTATGAGTAAAACAGTTGTGAAACACTGACCCGGAAAGGTCAGGACTAATAAAGATTAGTCTAGAACTGATCGTTTCCAGAGGAGAATATTGCCTATTAGGAAGGTAAATGAACTATAATGATCTTTTTGAATTGGATAATTGTTACATTTAACAACAATTATATTTACTATGTAATGTAAGTTAAATTGACTTTTATTATCTGATGAGGTCTTTTACCGGAATTGGTTTATAGTTGTTAAATGAGCCATGTCTAAACTAACTATCAAATACAATTATAGTCCTGCCCCTTAATATAGACTACTTTATTGACATACTCAGATCAATATCGTAAAACTAATCATTCCGGGAACGAAATCTAAAATGTTTATTTATCCACAACACTACTAAAGAACGGAGGTTGTAGGCAGGAACTAAGCAGAATTCTGAATGATTCAGAGATGTCTTATCACAATTTCTTCTTTCGGACTTATCAATGCTCCGAAAAAAAGTGTAATCCGGTTGATTCTTGAAATAATACCCTAAAGCAAACTGAAGAAAATGGTATAGGTGGCTGAAGTGCAAAGGAAAGAAATTCCTATATTTCAGGTAAAAAATAGAAAAGGTCTTAATGTCTCAAACTAAGCCATCTTTATTTCTTCAATGTTCATTTAATTATTTATTTTTATAGGGCCACTACAATGACGATTAATTATACAAGTAATTAAAAGTAATAAAGTAAAATTAAAGTACCATACACACATACACAAGCGCGCGCACGGGATCGTCGAAATCATTAAAAGCAATACGCTTGAATCTATGGTTATGAAGAAACATTTATGCAGGAAAAAATGGTACAGCTGCTTTTATTATCTTCTAAGAAAGCTAAAAAAACTGTAGTAAACCTCATTCTGGTAACATATTGCGCCCATCTCGCTTCCAAATTACACTATGTGGTACTTCTTTTTAAGTCCAAATGTTTTGCCAATATTCCGTTCAAGCTAGTACAATTAATAATTAAAAATCAATGTGAATGCCAACAAAAGAGCAATAATGCTTGCATGTCTACTAACAATTCAACCATCAAACCAGGATCTCCAAAAGAGTTCCAAAAATATGTTGGAAGAAATACTGAACCAAGAGTGGGACACAAGATGGTTATTATAAAATTGCGATTAAGAAATAAGTAAACCAGATATCTTTTAGGTTTTGGGATAAATGAAAATGCTTGGGGCACGTGGGAAATACGCTTAGTTAACGCACCCCCTGCGTGAAGAGAACTTTTTTTTTTTCTATAGAATTTCCAACGCAATTGAAAAAATATCTTCCAGTGACTCTAAAAAAAAGGTCCGTCACGCAGGGGCTGCGTAAACTAAGCAGATTTCCCTCCTGAAGTTTAGTAATAGATAAATCTACATACTGCTAACACAACACCACCGTGAATAAATACAAACGGAATAAGAAATGGTTCATCCAACTTCAATAACCTGCCGACAGGAAGCGTTAGGTTAGAAATTTAAACAAACGGGTCTGCCCGCTTCACACCGGAAAGAAAAACTATTACAGAAATATATCAGATATAACATATTAATTTTATTGAGAACTATTTACTATATGGAGTAATGTAATTAATAATGAGTCAGAAAAAATTGTAGTAAACCTCATTCTGGTAACATATTGCGCCCAAAATCGCTTCCAAATTACACAAGAAATACTGATGAGTGTGATTTAGACCTATGAGGTCCTTCTTTTTAAGTCCAAATGTTTTGCCAATATTCCGTTTCAAGCTAGTACAATTAATAATTAAAAATCAATGTGAATGCCAACAAAGGAGCAATAATGCTTGCAAGTCTACTAAAGATGCAACCATCAAACCAGCATCTTCAAAAGATATCCAAAAATATGTTGGAAGAAATACTGAACCAAGAGTGGAACACAAGATGGTTATTATAAAATTGTGATTAAGAAAAAAGTAAACCAGATATCAGGAAATGGGAAACAACATCCAGAATCTATTGATTCAATAGGTGGTAAAAAATACTATTTATTAAAGTCCACTTAGGCTAATCGGGACGTGTTATCTACAGGTTACGACCCTTTTCTAGCCAGGATGGGACTTAGGATTTCATCCATTTACCACTTAGAGAATTGAACTAGCTGCTCTAGGTTTACAAAGATTATGACCAACGTCAAGAAAATATAAATTTTTATGTGAGCATACAAAAAACAATGAATTTTAATATTCTAAACGATGAATTCTTAATATATGAAGAAATAGTCTACAGGCATTCGAGGGGTAATGCCATTCGACACGTGCTTCCACATTATGATTATATTTTTTTTTTTAATTTCTTTTGTTTTAAGTCATAATAATGCAATTTGTGGCCCATCTCTGATGTATGTGCAAGCGGTGGCCACGTGTCCTTCACGGAGCAAAACATCCGTCACGCAGGGGCTGCGTTTACCTCAAAACATAATGATAACTGCTTATTTATTGTTGATATGACATGAGTAAAAGTGGGGGTTTACCGAAGGCCGAAAACTAAAATATGAAAATATCTCGAATAATAATGAAGATAGTGAAAAACGTGCATAATAACAGTTATAGAACATTACATTCTCTGTAAGATTGGCGCTATATACATTTTCGATCCTACGCATAATAACGGAGATATTAAGAATTTATGAAACTCCCCTCCCCTAACCCCAGGCCTCCCACTTGCCGAATTTCAGTCATTAACGAGCTTGATCTTTATTTTAATATGTAACGTAACATATCGAGTTTGGTAATGAATTAAACGACAGTTGCGACCGCTAGAGCGTTAACAGACAAATATATGTATACCTGTAGTTTTGAACGGGGCTCATATTTTCGTCATCTGTGTGAAATCGATGGACATATGAGGAAACTTTTCAAAAATCGGGTTACGAGTATGACCTCAATAGCTTATTTCCCCTAAGTGGAATTTTCTTATACCTAGAATTTTGTAAATTGTGTGGATTTGAAAGAGATACATTTTTGGCATGTAATTCATTCATCTAAACGGTATGAGTATTGGTCTAAAAATTAACATGAAAAAATGCCAGCTTGTGACTGTTAATACGGAAGATAGACTAGAGATACGAGGACAAATAATAAAAAGTACAGAAGATATTTTATATACTTAGGACAACTAATAAGTACGAGGGGACAGTAGAAGGAAATCCTGCGAAGAGTTAGCCTGGGCTGGAAGGCTTTCTTAAGAAATAGAATGCTTTACAAGAGTAAGGCAGACTAAAAAAGAAACTTTGGAATTC
The DNA here is from genome assembly GCA_019009955.1 of Riptortus pedestris. NCBI lineage: Eukaryota > Metazoa > Arthropoda > Insecta > Hemiptera > Alydidae > Riptortus > Riptortus pedestris. The sequence continues at coordinate 7,398,781 of CM032228.1, forward strand.
CACAGTATTACCAGTACTAACACATGGGTGTGAAATCTGGAGACTGACAAAAAAAAGTTATAGAAAAGATGCGAACAACACAACGAAGTATGGAACGATACATGCTCAGCATTAGTAGAAATGAACACAGAACGAAGGGCTGGATAAGAATAAGGACTGTCCTGGAAGACATTGCTAAATGCTTCTTTCTAAGGAAATGGAAATGGACAGGACATATGATAAGAAGACATGAAGATAGTTGGAGCAGGAAGATGATAGACTGGTCAGCTAGAGAATATAAAAGAAGCAGAGGCAGACCAATGAACGAAGAGATGCGCCACACTTGTGACGGAGCAGAATGGACAAGAGTGGCTTACTACAGAAAGGAATGGAAGCATCTCGGGACTGCACACTGTCAGCAATCGATACAGGAAGCGGTATAATAACATATGTATAAAACACAAAACTTAGGACATTCTCGAACACAAAAATCCTCAGCTAACGCTGATTTTGCTCAACCGTTCAATAATGTCTGCATATAATACCTGTATTCTCATTGTTATATTCTATTCCCCCCACCCCCCCCCCCCCCCACCCCCCCCCCCCCCCACCCCCCCCCCCCCCCACCCCCCCCCCCCCCCACCCCCCCCCCCCCCCACCCCCCCCCCCCCCCACCCCCCCCCCCCCCCACCCCCCCCCCCCCCCACCCCCCCCCCCCCCCACCCCCCCCCCCCCCCACCCCCCCCCCCCCCCACCCCCCCCCCCCCCCACCCCCCCCCCCCCCCACCCCCCCCCCCCCCCACCCCCCCCCCCCCCCACCCCCCCCCCCCCCCACCCCCCCCCCCCCCCACCCCCCCCCCCCCCCACCCCCCCCCCCCCCCACCCCCCCCCCCCCCCACCCCCCCCCCCCCCCACCCCCCCCCCCCCCCACCCCCCCCCCCCCCCACCCCCCCCCCCCCCCACCCCCCCCCCCCCCCACCCCCCCCCCCCCCCACCCCCCCCCCCCCCCACCCCCCCCCCCCCCCACCCCCCCCCCCCCCCACCCCCCCCCCCCCCCACCCCCCCCCCCCAAAAGGTTATATATATCTAAGTTGTTATAACATTATAATAGAATAATAATTTAAGAAAATATAATTATCAGATTCGTAATGCAATTATCGGTGCTTTTGCACAATAATTTTTTTTCCGAGTGTTTATCCAGGATGCAGCATGGACTAACTGTTCCCCTAGTTGGGAACAACCTAGAAAATCTTCTCTTTTCTAAAAAAGTACCTATCAGGAGCAATAATTATAACCATCTCAGTAATATATTTTTATGTGAAAAAAAATTTTGGTTTGTGTATGTTAAAATTACATAAAGTAATTATTATTTGAGCAATATAATTAATAACACTTGAATTAATAGTTAAAAGTAGTATTAAATATCAGTGGGCTCGAGGAGCCCCCCCCCCTTGGTACTTAAGTGCATAAGTACCCCTTGCATTACCAAGGGGGAGGGGGCTCCTCGAGCCCATACGTCAAAAAAAAAAATTTTCTCAACATAGAAATTTTTTTATTTAATTTTATTGTTATGCCCTCACTCTAGGATGTTTTTCTGAGGAATACATAAAATATCAAAAATATCCCATTAAAATTGGGTGATAGGGAACAAAAACAAAAAGTTGTGGGCTCAAGGAGCCCCCCCCTTGGTAGTTCTAGGGTTAAGTTAAGAAATACAAAAGACAATGAGAAATCTTGGGTCTTTTTTACATTAGCCCCGTATTTCAAATTAGGTTATAATCTCATGATTTTATTTTTTTTATTTTCATTAGGCACTGAACTCCCGAGGGTTATTTGTGCCTAATTGGTTTCCTTTTCTTCGGTTGTCCTTCTAATCAAAGAGATCCCGTTCACTCGTGGTCCCTCCTTCAGCCTCGCCTATGACGGGTCTCTCCTATTTTTTTCTATCATTTTAAAATCTATTCTATGTATAAATACTTATCTTACTGGCATGTGTGCCTGGTGCTTTCCTGTTATGGGGACCCCTACTCGAAAATATCGATATTTCCGGGTGTATATCGATATTTCGATACGATATCGCTACTGTCTCGATATGAATGAACACCGGGAATACACAATACAATCAACTAGAATAAATATACCGCCATTGTTTTATAGTATTCTCTGTGTTCAGTAGAGTCGTACTTTCATAGCCTTATAAAATGTTACTGTGGGATTTACCAACAGAAGAAAAGAGTGGAATTACTTTTTCAAAAAGTAAGGGACTGTGCCATAATGAACGACAGTGTGACAAAGGTCATAGTATGAAGAATTATGTTTCTGAAGAAAAACCATTTTGGAAATGCAACTCTTGCAAAACCAAGGTAGGTTTACGTACTGATACTTGGTTTGAGGGATTCAGAATGACATTCACTACTGCTATTCGCCTTTATGATACCTTTGGTGTGTAAGAGCTAACATCGGTTGATTGTGTGATAAGGCCAATTGGGAATGAATATAAATACATCAGTAGATTGGAATAACCTACATGAGGGAAGTAACCGTCGATGCTCTCGATCCAAGAAGAATAATGTTGGCAAAAATTTGTTGGAAATGGTGGTTTTTTGGTTTGAAATAGACGAGAGTTTTATTTACTCTAAAAGGAAAAGCGGTACTGGGAGAGTGTTACCTGAACAGTGGGTTTGTTTTGGTGGACTATTGCCGTGAGACCAATGGGACGAATTCCTAATGAAAATTCCAGATAGGAAGGCAGAAACATTGATGAATGCCAACGAAAAACCATATTGAGGTTAGGTTCTACAATTATGTCGGACTGTACGAAAGGTTATAAAACCGAAGATCTTGAAAAGGCTGGATTCCTCACATTTTACTGTTAACCACAGTTAACATTTTGTTGATCGAATTACTGGAGCAAACACACAACAGGTGGAACGTATCTGGGGATCAGCAAAATAAGGAGAAATAAAAGCATTTTCGGCACAATCACTACACCATTTAAACTCTTATCTCTCAGAATATATGTCGAGGGAATACGTCAAACACGAAAATTTAAATCGTTTTGATTGTATTTTGTCTTGATATAGCTTCCTTTAAGCCGTTATGTAAGATTGGTATTATAATTTGTTTTTTATTGTTTTATAATATTTTCTTCATTAAAAGCTTTAATCGTTAATAATTGTTGTGTTTTTTTCTAAACCTAACCTTAATTAACGTATCGAAGAATAATGCGATATATGGAAAAACATTGTTATATCGAAAATATCGATATTTTCCAGTAGGGGTCTCCATAACAGGAAAGTACCGTGTGCCCATATGTTGAACTTATATTTATATTTATTTATTTATTTATTTTATTATTATTTATTAACGTCCACTTTATTTATGCCCGTAAGGATTTTAGACCCACATGATTTTAGAAATACTTCTGAGATATTAGTTAAACAAGTGTTACATTATTTCCTTCCATAGCTGTTTCAGAACGCTAGTTGCATCGTTATTGATAAACATGAATCTAATTCAGCACTCGAGTGCTTTTTCTACTGAATAAGAGGCTTTGACATTTTACCAGGATTTCTGTATTATTCACAGAAAGAGGAGCTGCACTAATGGACATTACATGAAGTTGTATACTACAGGTGATGTATGCCCCAGATGGAGGTGCAATAAGTTGAGTTGCAGAAATGAAGTCAGCGTCTTTAAGGACACATGGTTTGAGAATAGTCGCTTACCCTTGAGAAAATCATTACTATTAATCTATGCGTGGGCAAATGAATATTCCAATATTTATTTGTTAATTTTATACTTGTAATAAATGTGGTTCAGTTTCTCTTAAAACTTTCTTTTATCAATGTTTATTGCTATGGTTAGTTTAGGGGCTCAGGTTGGGCATGTGAGTTAAAAGTGTTGAACGCTTAATCTCACATGATAAGATCCTAGAGTGGACGAATTCGATTCTTGCCTTGGGCGAAAGAAAATTATTTAGTGACGAAATTCCATTAAATAACAACTACCCAACTTACTCCCCATTTATTCCCTCTACCCTCAAGTCTAACCCGACCTCGACTCCGCTCGGCCTGGGAGAAAAGGGTGGTAGATCACTCTGTATTCAATAATGCCTCGTCCACAATTAGCCTCAGTTGCAAAAGGGGAAGTCTAGGCCGCGGGGGGACGTTAATACAAGTAATAATATAATAGTTTATTAGTAAGAGTTTTATCACTGGTATTCTAAAATCATGCGATTATAACCTAATTTGAAATGCGAGGCTAATGTATAAAAGACCCGGAATTTTTCAATCAATTTATATTTTGATAACTCCCACGGCAGGAAGTGTCTTAAATGTAAACAAACAGCCAAATTCTCGGAGCTGAAATATAGAAATTCTCAACAATTACTGTAATATATTTGAATAAAATACATTAATTTTATTGAAAACTGTTTACGATATACTAGTAATAGTTATCTTAATCTCTCTAATTTTAGTAATCCCAGAACAAAATACGGGGGGGGGGGTGTCATCAGAATGTATCTCACCTATGGAATATTTGGTATTTCAGCTTGATATAATAACGGTTCATGATATGTTAGCTTATTCTTAACGAGCGATAACAGAAAAGGGGTTGAGGCAATTGACTGCTAAATATTAAAAATATGCAAATATCTCGGTTCAAACTTGAGATAGAAAAAGAACATTTATAGCAAATTTAATTTTCAATAAGATTGGTTATATAAAATCATTCGATCCGACTTATAGTAACGGAAATATTTCACATTTTCAAAACTCCCTCCCTCCCCCCCCACAAATTTGATCTTTCTTTTCACACGCACACACACACACACACACACACATATATATCGTCATCTCCTGAGTAGGATCGATGGCATTTGAAGAAAAGTTTCAAAAATCGTGTCATGAGTTCTACCTCAATAGCTGATTTCCCTTAGGGTAAATCTGCTAAAAGGAATAGGTGAAATGAGGCATTGTACATTTCTCTTTTATTATTGGTAATTCCGAAAAATGAATTCATCCAATAGACTTGATATAGACATGCGAATTTTTCTAGTAGATGAACATGAAGGAAGGCTATGTGAAGTTCTTGTGACTTTCAGTTAAAGTTATTATATGAATTAACACCTCAAGTCCAGCTTAAACTTCAAAGTTTTTTTTTTTCTAAGGAACTTACTAAAGGCGAAATAAATAATATTAAGAGTGATGACATCATTGGAGTTGATGGAGAATTTTTCAAGGTACATTTATAGAAAGAGCGAGCCGTTCAATTATAAAACTCATTAGATTCACAAAGCTTTAGACCAATTCGCGCCGAGTCTCTTAAAGCGATTTATTAAATCATTTCCAAACTAAGAAGCTGCAGACGGAGCGAGATTAACTTAATTGCGAGCCTCAAACTTTACAACCTTTTGAAAGGCTAAGAAGAAATATCATTTGAAGAGTTATGGCGGACCCAAAAAAAAAAAGCAAAGCCCCAAAAGCGAGGTAGCCGCCCATTAATCTTGAAGCGTGGCACCCCAAGTCGGGGGGGTATTTATTTTTTGTTGATTTGTGGGGGGGGGGGGTGTGAACCAACAATTTAGCTTAAAATTTCGACAGAGCGGGGGCGGCCCCCCCACCCTGTTTCCCAGGGCCGGCTATGGGTTTTTATAAAAACCACTTACAGAAATAAACGAAAATTAATTAAGAACAACTTCCCAATCGCTGAAAAAAAATTCAGTCTAATCCATTGTTCAACAGATGAATTTGTTCAACCATTGAAATAGAATGATTCACTAATCTCTGGGAACAGTACAACATGAGATTATACTGTTTAACTCCCTTCAATTCCGACTTTTTATAAAAACTAAATTGATACAAAACGATTCCTTTAAATACATTCACCTAAACCTAATGTAAGCATAAAATTTCACATTACTTAAATTGGTGATGTGTCATAAAATGCGAAGAGATACTTAGTATCGATTAGCCTCGACAAAACTACACAAGATTTGCTGCTTCAATCCACGTCTAACATTACTGGATGGAATCTATAAGTGTTGAATGGGAACGGGTCACACTCAATGGTTAAATGTTATATCAAGACGGAAAAGGGTTTATAGAATGCTTTTAGTTATCTTTTATGTACGATATTTTACTTTTTACAGTATATTGATTTTTTTTATTTTCTTTATTGTCATATTATTGTTGTTCTCAAGAACTTGGATTTAATTATTTATTTAAAAAGACAGAATTATTATTTGTTTATTTAATTTGTACAAAATGTAAATCATTAACAAATAAATATATATTCTATACTCTATATATTCTATTCTACATTACTAAATTAAGATCTAGTGAAAAATTCCTGTATAATAGAACAAACTACGAAATAAATATGGGAGGATAAATAATTTATCGTCTGTACATAAGTTTCCACTTTAAGGACAACATAAAAAAGTTTTTTGTGGAATGTAAATAATTTAACTTTTGCTTTCAAGACTAAGTACAACAAATACATGCAGGAATTATGGGCAATGAAATAGTCTATATCCAAGCCAAAAGTGCCTCTCAAAGTAGCGAAGAAGTAAAACAATAAAATTTATCCAACTGTGTTAAACTAACAGAGAAAAGTATTAATTTGTGGCAAGAGAAATGGAATCAAACAGATAAAGGATTACATCTAAAATTATATATCCCTGTTTTAAAAACCAATATCTCACAATCCCAACATACATTTTGTCTAACACAAATACCAACGACCCAGAAATACCAACTCTTACTTATACAGCTTCAAACTTACTGACTCAAATACTTGTAAATACAACAGTAACACTGAACAGACATTCACCCACCTGATTTATGAATGTAGACTGACTCAAGACGTACAAAGACAGTTAAAGACTCATGACCTAACAGTCCCGATATTTTATTTTATTTTCAAAACACATAAATTTATTAAAAGCAATAGCCTATGATATCCTTAAGCTGAGAGAGGAAAATATAATATAAAATTAATATTATGTAATTTTATTGGTTATTTAATTGTATTACTGAATTGTTCTATTTAATGTTTTTTGTTTTATTTTGTCAGTTTGATTTTTATAATCTTATTTACATTTTAATATGTATATATATATATATATTATTATATAAATAATTGTTAAAATTTTTTGACAAAATGCACATGTAATGCAAATATGAATGGGATATGAGGAAAAATAAAATTCCTTCACATTCGGTTACTATGTAGAGGAAATACGTAAAAAAAAGAAATTCATATACCAGATTAAGTGATAATAAAGAATTATCAATCCAAGGAGCCAAATGTGGTTTATTAAATCATTTGTCCAGATTGCACAAAAAGTACATTGGGAAAACAAAACAGTTCTTAGAAATAAGAATTTATTAACGCGAGAATGATGAAAAAATATAAACATAAAACTGCAGATAATGAATTTTATAGTTTTTATGCTAGAATTTAGTATGTTGATATGTCTTTATCATTCTTGACTTTCTATTTGATCATAGACCCTTTAATGTGGGCATGATATCAAGCTCAGAATTCACCAAACTTCAATCACGAAACAAAACTTTCTCATTCAAAGCTCAGGAACCTTGAACTTTTTGTAATCAGTTCATCCCTAATAGCCTGTCACATATACTTCTCTACTGTGAGAAGCTCATCCAAGACAGAACAGAAATGTATCTATAAACACTTTCCTCCCAGCAGTCAGTGATGTGCAATAAATATCTCGAAGAGATACTTAGTATCGATAGCCTTGACAAAACTACACAAGATTTGCTGCTTCATCACGTCAGCATGCAATACTCTAGAATCTATAAGTGCTGATGGACCACACTCCAGTTAAATGTTGTATTAAGACGGAAAAGGGGTTATAGAATAGTTATCTTTTATGTACTACATTTTACTATTTACACTATATTACATTTTTTTTTTTTTTGTTTGTTTTCTTTATTGTCATATTATTATTGATCTCAAGAACTTGGATTTAATTATTTATTTAAAAAGATAGAATTGTTATTTGTTTATTTAATTTGTACAAGATGTAAATTCTTTAACAAAATAATGATATATATTCTATTCTATCTTATTCACTTTAATGTGGGAATCATTCTCAGGAGGAAGAAGTAACTTTAGTGTTGCCAACGTTTCGGCAAATTCTGCTGTGAACCGATGGAAGGGAATGCTTCAGTTCCTAAAGGAGTCTACGCAATAAGATCATTTGAAGCTCATGATAAAATGTTGTTTTCATAATGACATAATAATGTATAGAATAGAATAGAAAATATTTATTTGTTAAAGATTTGCATCTTGTTCAAATTAAATAAAACAAATACAATTCTGTCCTTTTTAAATAATTAATTAAATCCAAGTTCTTGAGATCGACTGAGCCTCACTGGGTTCCGGCACTGCTTCATAAGCGCACTATGTAGTTGACAGTACTCCTCTAAAGCTAAGCTAAAAAGATGTTTCAGTTGCAACATAATAATGAACTATAGTTTAGTGTGTACCCTCAGCAATTTCAGAACACCCAAGTATAATAGAAAAGTCCGTGACGCACTGGCTTCGTAAACTAAGCAGACTTCCCACTTGCTAGTATAACACAATTGCGATCTCATCTCATCACATATTTTCCATTTCTAAAGAACCGATGAGGGTGTGGAGGGTGGGTTACTGAAGGACGAAAACAAGAAGGCACAAATATTTCACTTTATACTTAATTCGACATTTTTTACCAGCTATGTCTGGCACAATTTTTTTTATAGTTCCTTGTCAAAGTTTTCCGCAAAATACATTTTGACGGAAATGGATTTTCTTTCGGGAGACATACATTTCTTCTCGTATTAGTAAATTATTACATAGCTGTTATGTAGGAATTTCCTTTGTCATAAAAAAACACGTTTGGTTTTGATGGATGACAAAAATTTGAAGAGTCATTTTCACAAGTGCCCACAAATAGGAAATAAATAAGGCATGACAATTAGATTATATGAGGACGTTAGACAGTATTTATGACATATTACGAATATAGATTAATGTTGCAAATCACAGATAAGAGAATGCATACATCTACTGAACGCATGTTGCAAACACTACTTGAGTTGAGAAGAATAGAACTGAGCTATAAATGTCGACCCAACTTAAAAGTGAAGAATAAAAACTGCATTTTATATGTATATATGAATATATATATTGTATATATATATATATATATATATATATATATATATATATATACCATAATTCTAGAATTCTACAACAAAATCGCACTTAAAAGAAAAATTACTAGCTAGCACAATTAATAAATGACAACAGAAGAACTACACCTAAAATTATATTATTGGAATTATTAATTGCAGACATCAAAGAGTAATTAGGACAAAAATTAACAACAGCAGACTATTACTTGACACAATTATTAACAGGACACGGATCAACAAACTCTTATTTTAATCGTTTTGGCCTAACAGATCAACCAAATTGTTACTGTGACTTTACTACTGAACAGACTTACACTCTATGACTGCAGACTAGTAACAGACCAAGGAAAAGAATGTAAATCGCCGAAAAGTCAATTGGCCTATTGAGACAAAAATTCTATATTATAAATACAATACACAATTAAAAGAATATGCTGAACAAGTGTATAACTGGATTATTTAAAACTCCACTACTGTTAATTTAATTCCAGTACTGTTCATTGGATTCTACATTTGTTTTTTTTTCTGTTGAAAACAAGTTTATTTTAAAAACGTTCATTGTATTAACAAAAAAAAACATTTTCTTATGTATCAAGCAGATGTTATGTTCAAACGGATGGGGATTTTTGGCAAATAAACTCCCTTCCTGTAGGAAATAAACCTCCACTGTCACTCATTTCACATTAACAATAAGCTGTTATATTATGAAGCCTAAATAACAAATATTGTACTCATCTTTTACATGTTGAGATAAATGCAAAAACGTGACTCATGTGGGAAATCTGCTTTCCAAACGCAACCCCTGCGTGACAGACTTCTGATAACTATTATTAGTTGATAACAGATAAGAAGAAGCAACAAGTTGGTGATATCATTCCCTTTTGTTAACCATTGCCAGCCCTTGAGGCAACATCCGGCCTCACTCTAGCAAGTACCTGTTCATCCCTTCACAATACCTGCAGAACCCTTCAGTCAGCACTCTGCAAATAATATACATCTACACCTTCATTTATATTGAACATACAAAATGTTGACAACAATAAGTTGAACGCTAAGTACAGCGAAGTTCAGACGAGATGGTGTCATTTAAAGTACGCATTTTATCATATTTATTTTTGAATATATTTTCCCTACTTTCATAAAAAGTCCGTCACGCACGGCCTGTATTAACTCTGGTGATTTCCCACATGCGCCACAAATTTTCATTTATCTCAAAACGTAAAAGTCTAATAAAAACAGTTTGCAATTGAGGCTTCAAATAAGGTGCTTGATAACATAATACCATATTGTTAATATGAGATGAATAGGAGTGGGACTTTACTAAGGGCCGAAATTTAATAAAAAATTATATATCTCCGTTAATAATCAAGATAGTGAAAAAATGTACATAACAACGTTTATAGAACATTACATTTGTAATAAGCTTGGATCTATACAATTTTTCGATCCATATCGAGATATTTGAATTTTTCAGTTTTCGCCCTTCAGTAAACTCTAACTTCTACTTTTGTTACATAAAAAATGCTCTTTTATATAATAAAATATATTAATTGAAGCATAAATACCAAATATTGTTTTTATTGACGCTTACTTTGTGAGATATATACGAAATGCGTACATCTCCAAACATATTAATCCTACTGATTCACCAAATACACAGCTCAAGCAAATGTTCACAATAGAAGACAAATCTAAGTCCTTTGATACCTATAAATTTGTTATAAATGCCCTTAAAGTACGAGCGTTCATAATGTTTGATTGATTTATCACTTCCAACACAAGTTGTAAATATTTCATTTATTATTATAATTATTTATATATTTTATTTATCTATTTATTTTTCATAATTAATATTGTGCCTTCGGAACTGATTGATGATTTAGAAGAACTGTCTCTTTATTTTGTCTATTACTATACATATATATTTATTATATTTACTTATTATTATAATTTCATTTTATTATATTATTATTTTTTATTTATTTTTCTTTAATATAAGCAGATTAATGAAATTTTATGTTCTCGTTTATTTTTCTTTTATTTTCTTTCTTTCTATTTCTTTATTCTAATTTTTGTTTCTATTAAATTAAGATTAATTATGTATCAAATTTGAAGATGACCCAATGTTGAGTAAGCTATTTTTACTATAATGTAATTCTTTGTTTATTGATATACTAATTATAGCCAAATTATTTATTTTATCAATCACCAATATTATATGTATTACTTTAGAGAAGTATTGTACCTAGCTATGTGTATTAATTTTTCTTCTTATTTTTGTAAATATTCGGACCCCCTGTAAAAAGTTTATACTTAAATACAGAATTTTTATCTATCTATCTATCTATCTATCTATATGCAAATACGTTCTGTCTGTGATTTAGGATGACTATGTGTAATTGAGATAAAACTGATTCTGATTCATTACAAATTACAGCACTAGCTTTAGTAAATTGTTTGCAATAAAATTAATATGTTATTGATTAATTGTTTGTCTTTCCGGTCTATCTATGCAGTGCTACGAGGCTGGCTGGCCTGTTGGTTTACAATTCAGCCGCTTTCCATTGTAAAAATTATTAAGTTGTATTTTAAATTGACTGAGCATTCACGGTGTTCTTACCTGTATGTATATTTATCTCTTGCAAACCTTCGCGTGAGAAATCTGCTTAGTTTACGCAGCCTCTGTGTGACGGGTTTTTTATTTAACAGAAATGTAGGTAGTATTTTTTGTAATTATTTTAATGCATATAAATCCTTGAGAGATAAAAATTTAAAAACAGTAGTTGCATTTGTAAATCTAAAAAAAGCGTTTGATATATGTAGTTAATTGGAAACTGATGTTTGACTGGATGCGTAAAATAGGAATAGATTGGAAAGACAGAAGATTATTTTGGAATATTTACAAAAATGAGAGTGAACAAATCATTGTTAACGAATGTGAAAGGGAAGGTTGAATTAAGGAAGGTGTAAGGCAAGGATGCCCTCTGTCACCTTATCTGTTGTATGTTCATTGAAGAGGCAATAATGAGAATGAAACAAAGAACCGAAGGCATACAGATTAACAGTAAATCCATTCATTGCTTCAGATTTGCTGATGATATTGCACTGCTGGCAAAGTCCCAAGTAGAGATGAATAGAATGCTGCAAGTACTAAAGGTCGCTCTAGATCAGTTTAAACTCAAAATAAATGCAAATAATAATAAAGTTTTGGTTGCAAAGAAGAATGAAAGCCAAGGAAATATTAATATTAGAATTGGAAACATTGTGCTTGAAAAAGTGAAGGAGTTTGTTAGGTAAGGAGCTTCAACACTGAACACAATGATAGTAGAGCTGAAGTCGATAGAAGAATAGCACTAGGTGTGTGTGTGTGTGTGTGTGTGTGTGTGTGTGTGAGAGAGAGAGTGTGTGTGTGTGTGTGTGTGAGAGAGAGAGTGTGTGTGTGTGTGTGTGTGAGAGAGAGAGTGTGTGTGTGTGTGTGTGTGAGAGAGAGAGTGTGTGTGTGTGTGTGTGCATATATATTAGTAGAGACGCCTGATATGTACTTTTGTAAAGAAGTTTATTTGTTTTAAATACGTTTTTATTATTTCCCTATATAATAGGGTTTACCTGAGAATATCTTGTTCACTAAATAGCGATTTCACGTTGTACTGGAAATTCTTAAAGTAGTCTTACTTTCCTTAAACTCCATTCCGTGCATTTACTTTATGTATTAGTTTATAAGTTTTAAAGATGTATTACAAAGTAATATCTAAGGAGCTTGTAACTTGCAGCTAACTTAATACCGGACTTTATTCCAACTTAGAAAATTAGATAGACGAAGACAATAAGTTTTCCTAATACTATAAAAGTTCTAGAAATGGTTCGGTAACCTCAATGGGCAAATGAAATTATTTGTACTTATAGTATTTAGCATTAGTATTTAATTAAATATTAGATTTTTATGGATTTTATTGAATAGTACATTTAGGAAATGAATAATATCAAAACCTGAATAAATAAAAATAAAAAACATTATATGTACGGTTTGAGGGAATATGAATTTAAATTGGGATTCTTTAGAAGTAGGATCACTGGAGGCTGAGTTAGCCATGTGAGTTAAAGCGTTGGTCTTAATCTCACATAGTAAACCTAAGTTCGATTCCCGCCTGGGCAATAGGAGTTTATTTGGTGACGAACTCATTAAATAAAATAAGATAAAATCCTAAGCCCCACTCGCGAAGGGGAAAGGAAGATGGTAACCTGTTGATAACCCATCTCAATCTGAACTCCCACTTTTTGATGCTACCGTAAAAAAGTGAGAATTTAGATTAGGGAAATTTAAAAAAATCGAGATATATCCGCTATTATGCATCAGATTGAAAAATTGTATAAAATCAATCATATTGTAAATGTAATGCTCTATAAATGTTGATATGTTTTTTTTAAAATGTTTCGATTATTAACCGAGATTTGCATTTTAGCAGATTTCCCTTCAGGGAAATCAGCTATTGAGGTCGTACTCATGACGGAATTTTCGAAAATTTTTTTCAAATGTCCATCGATCCTACCTAGGAGATAACGAAAATGAGGTCCGTTCAAAACTGTATATATATATATATATATATATAGATATATATATATATATATATATATATATATCAATCTATATATATCTATATATTTGTCTGTTACCGCTCTAGCGGTCGTAATTTTTGTGTAATCGTTACCTAACTCGATATTTAGTCGTTTTATGTAAAAAGAAAGATCAAGTTCGTTAACGGCTGAAATTGGACCAGGAGGAGGGGATGGGTTTAGAGGGGGAGAATTTTGAAAATTCGAAATATCTCAGTTACTATATGTCGGATCGAAAAAGTGTATAGAATCAATCTTATTGAAAATTAAATACACTATAAATGACGTTAATACATTTATTATCTATCTTGAATATTAACCGAGATATTTGCATTTTTCAGTTTTCAGACTTCCGTAAACCCCCACTTCTACTAGTGTTGCATAAATAATGCTCTGTTATATAATAAAAGATATTAATTGAAGCTTTAATACCACATTTTGTGTTAATTGAACTTTTACTTGTTGAGATATATGCAAATACGTTCTCTTGACCCCCCCCCCCTGAATTACTAAAGTTTGAGTGATTGAGATTAAACTGATTCTGATTCATTACAAATTACACCACTAGCTTTAATAAATTGTTTTCAATAAAATTAATATGTTATGTTCAAATATATTTCATGAATTGTTTCTTTCCTGTCTATCTATGCAGCGCTACGAGGTAGGCTTGCTTGCCTATTGTTTACAATTCAGCCTTGTATTGTACATTTACTGAGCATTCACGATAGTGTTACCTGTATGTATATTTATCTATTGTAACCCTTCACGTGGGAAATCTACTTAGTTTACGCAACCCCTGCGTGACGGACTTTTTAGTTATGTGGCTTTAGTAAACCCCGACTCCTACTCTTGTCAAATAAACAATAAGTTCTTATATTATGAAGCACTTTATTTGAAGCCTAAATACCAAGTTACTGCTCTCATTGTACTATTGCGCTTTGGAATAAATGCGAATATGTGAAACCGGTGAGGAATCTGCTTAGTTAACGCAGCCCCTGCGTGACGAACATTTTGTTTTGTTTAGAATGATTACCTTTTCCCCATCAGAAATAAAATTTACATCAAATTTTCTTTAAAAGTTTCCTTAAAGACGATTCACGGGCTTCGTTTCGCGACGACAAGTTTTGTCAATAATGATTTCATTTTGAGACTGGACTAACAGCTTACTCCCAGAAAATGGTCTGTGTTCTGTAACGACCACATGGCGGCTGAGTTCAAAAAGCGAAGATGCGACACGAGCTGTTCTCCGAGAATAATTAATTGTTTAATAATATGCAATTAGAATATGTCACGAGCATCATTCCCTGTCGGACTTTTTTCATTCAGTAAACCACCCCCGTTTCGTCATTGCACAACAGAATATATGATGGAACATCTTATTCCAAGATTAACTACTAAATATTGTTGTTGAGATACAAAGGGATACGTTAGGTCAATTAAGATATTTCCACTAATGTGTGTATGTCACTGAACTCCTCCTAAACGTCTGGACCGAT
The DNA here is from genome assembly GCA_019009955.1 of Riptortus pedestris. Taxonomy (NCBI): domain Eukaryota; kingdom Metazoa; phylum Arthropoda; class Insecta; order Hemiptera; family Alydidae; genus Riptortus; species Riptortus pedestris. The sequence continues at coordinate 7,414,079 of CM032228.1, forward strand.
TTGAATGAATTTTTTTGTACGCCCTGGATGGTTTAGTTTCACAAATCAGCCCGGCAGATGGAGCAGGAGTGGGGGTCGTAAGGGAGGCCTAAAATTAAAAATAGCAATATTTCGTTTCCTATTGATTTTTCGGCAAATATGCACAGGTTAAAAGTTGTTTATGTTGTTATTTAGAGTAACTTATGTTATATTCACTTTTGTCGTATAACATAGAATAAACGAGATACACACTAAAAAAGTAAAGTGGGGCCAACAATATTATTGGGCATTAACGATTGAACGGAACTTAATAAAACTCTATATGTAAATTAGCATTAATTCTTCCATGATTCTAAGCTATATTAAATTTTTTAGGTTCGAACGGGAGTGGGGGTTATAAGGGAGGCCTGAATAAAAAATTAGCGATATTTTATTATCTATTTGTTTTTAGGCAAACGTGCATATAACAAATGTTGTTAGCATATTTCCCTTCTGGGAAATCAGCTATTGAGGTCGTACTCATGACGGAATTTTCGAAATTTTTCTTCAAATGTCCAGCTATACTACCTATTAGATGACAAAAATGAGGTCCGTTCGATATATATATATATATATATATATATATATATAATATATATATATATATATAATTTGTCTGTTACCTGTTTGATCGTTACGAAACTCGATATTTACTCGCTTACTGTAAAAAGAAAGATCAATTTCGTTAACGGCTGAAATCAAACCAGTGGGAGGGGGGGTTTAGAGGGGAGGATTTTCTAAAATTCGAAATATCTCCGTTACGATACGTCGGATCGAAAAATTGTACAGACTCAATCTTATTGCAAATTAAATTTACTATAAATATTGTTATGTAAACTCATTCTCTATCTTGAATGTTAACCGATATATTAAATTTTTCCGAGATTTTTATTAAAGCTGGGCGGCTAACGGACGAGAGTGACTTTCCCGCCAAAAGCTAGTTCGGCCGTTTCCTTGCCTGCTTGGCTCTCGTGAAATTTCTCAATTGTAAAACTTCACGTGGGAAATCTGCTTAGTTTACGCAGCCCCTTCGTGACGGACTTTTTTTCTGTGTTATTAAAAGCAGCGTTTGTTTTAAACATAATATTAGGAAATTTAATATCCTAATTGCATGAAATATCATGCAGGACAACGTCTGCCAGTTCGGCTAGAATATATGTATATATATATATATATATATATATATATATATATATATATATATATGGTGAGAGGAGAACAAGAGTATGTGACGCCAGCACCTGGGAAACGTGCTCACTTAACGCAGCCTTTGCGTGACTGAGTTTTAGCAGATTTCCCTTAAGGGAAATCAGCTATTGAGGTTGTACTCATGACGGAATTTTCGAAATTTTTCTTCAAATGTCCATCGATCCTACCTAGTAGATGACAAAAATGAGGTTCCGTTTCAAAACTGTATATGTATATATACATAATATATTATATATATATATATATATATTATATATATATATATATAAATATATATATATATTTGTCTGTTACCGCTCTAGCGGTCGCAATTTTTGTTTAATCGTTACGAAACTCGATATTTGACCGTTTTATGTAAAAAGACAGATCAAGTTCGTTAAAGGCTGAAATCAGACCAGAGGGAGGGGGTGTTTAAAGGGGGGATTTTTGAAAATTCCAAATATCTCCGTTATTATACATCGGATCGAAAAGTTGTATATAACCAATCATATTGCAAATTAAATTTACTATAAATATTGCCATATACGTTTATTCTCTATCTTGAATATTAACCGTGATATTTGCAGTTTTTAGCAAACCGCCACTTCTACTCATGTTAAGTAAAAAATACTCTGCTACATAATAAATCACATTATTGGAAGTTTAAATAACAAAAATTGTATTCAAGAGACCATTATTATACGAGATACATGCAAATATGCCCTGGTGACCCCCCCCCCATCTTAAAGTTTTGGACTACTAAAATTTTATTGATTGAGATAACAATTATTCTGACTCATTATTAATTACAGTACTAGATATAGTAAATAGTTCTCAATAAAATAATGTGTTATATTTTGATATATTTCAGTAATTGTTTTTCTTTCCGGTGTGAGCCGGCCCGACCCTTTTGTTTACATTTCTAACCTTACGCTTCCTGTCGGCAGGCTATTGAAATTGGCCGAAACATTTCTTATTTCCGTTTGTATTTATTCACGGTGTCGTTGTGTTAGCAGTATGTATATTTATCTATTACTAAACTTCCCGAAGGAAATCTGCTTAGTTTACGCAGCCCCTGCGTGACGGAATTTTTTTCTTTTAATTCGGGATCCTGAGTGCGTAGACGAGCATTGTTCATTAATCAGTGTCCATCCCGAACAGCTTTAACGGGGTTCAATTTCCAATTACCTGATGAGTGTATCATCCTCCCCGCAGACCCATCCTGGCCGATATTGATGGCCGTCCTCGCATCTGCCGGCACACGCCGTATGGCCCATTTGCATAGGCCTATTTACATTATTTAGGAAAAGCCCACCCACTCCCCAACTGTTCTAGCCCTCGTTTTTTACGCACGCTCTCTCTTTCACACACACACTCTCTCTCTCTCTCTCTTCCTCACCCTATTCCGTTTTTATTCCACAAAAGCGCACAAAAAAACGCCGGGGCGGGGTGGCTGCTGACCCTTCTCATTCTAGTATTCATCACCGTTCTGCAAACCCTCTTTTCTCACGGAATAATCGTTTACGAAAATTGCCAACGAATAATATTCCTCATCCAAAGAGGATCACAAAAACATAGTTTCTTTGCTCAGGGCTTGTGTTAACTTCAATTCTCTAACTCACTTGACAATTCTACACGTATAAAACATTTAAATTGTACGCTGTACACGTCAGATATAATTCATAAATGTAAAAGGACCTGCGTAAACTAAGCAGATTTCCCTTGTGAAGTTTAGTAACAGATAAATCTACTTCCTTGTAACACAACACCACCGTGAATATTAAGTGAATAAAAAGAAATGTTCCAGTCAATTTCAATAACCTACCGACAGGAAGCGTTAGGAACGTAAACAAACAGGTCTACCAGCCTCACATTTAAATGAAAGAAAAGTCCATCACGCAGGGTCTGCGTAAACTAAGCAGATTTCCCACGTGAAGTTTTATAATAGAGAAATTTCAGAATAGAGAGTCAAACAGTTACGGGAAGGGCCCGAACTAGCTCTTGAAGGAAACTCACGACTAGACCCGAAGTTAGCCGAACTCATCGCAGAAGCTAAAAACAGAAAAATGCAAATATCTCGGTTAATATTCAAGATACAGAATAAATGTATATAACATTATTTATATTAAATTTAATTTTCAATAAGATTGCTTCTATATAATTTTTCGATCCAACGTATAGTAACGGAGATATTTCGAATTTTCGAAAATCCTCCCCTTTAAACCCCCCCTCCCACTCGTCCGATTTTAGCCATTAACGAACTTGATCTGTATTTTTGCATAAAACGGACAAATATATATATATATATATATATATATATATATATATATATATATATATAATTTTGAACGGACCTCATTTTCGTCATCTCCTGAGTAGGATCGATGGACATTTGAAGAAATTTTTTGAAACTCGCGCCATGAGTACGACATCAATAGCTGATTTCCCTCAAGGGAAATCTGCTAAAAACAATTACTGAAATATATCAGAATATAACGTATTAATTTTATTGAGAAATATTTACTATATCTAGTACTGTAATTAATAATGAGTCAGAATAATTGTTATCTCAATCAATCAAAGTTTTAGTCCAAAACCTTATGACGGAGGAGGGGGGGGGGATCACCAGGACATATTTGCATGTATCTCATATAATAAACGTCTCTTGAATATAATTGTTGGTATTTAAGCTTCGAATAATGTGGTTTATTATGTAGCAGAGTATTGTTTATTTAACATGAGTAGAAGTGGCGCGGTTTGCTGAAGGCTGGAAAATGAAAAATGCAAATATCTCGGTTAATATCCAAGATAGAGAATAAATGTATAAAACAATATTTATAGTAACTTTAATTTGCAATAAGATTGATTCTATACAATTTTTCGATCCGACGCATAATAACGGAGATATTTTGAATTTTCAAAAATACCCCCTCTAAACCCCCCCTTTCACTGGTTCGATTTCAGCCATTAACGAACTTGCTCTTCCTTTTTACATAAAACAATTAAATTCCTAGTTTGGTAACGATCAAACAAAAATTGCGACCGCTAGAGTGTTAACAGACAAATATATATCTATATATATATATATATATATATATATATATATATATATATATATATATATATAATTTTGAACGGGCCTCATTTTCATCATCTCCTGGGTAAGATCTATGGACATTTGAGGAAATTTTTCGAAATTCGCGACATGAGTACGACCTCAATAGCTGATTTCCCTCAGGGGAAATCTGCTAAAATCTCAAAGAATAGGCGGCTTTTTTAGATAATGTTGAAAACGAAAAAGGTCCACCAAGTAACCTCGATGTTTAAACGATTTATGCAAAACTAAAGATCAAGTTCGTTAACTGCTGAAATCTGGACTGTGGGAGGGGAGGGGTTAGACGGAGAATTTCGAAAATTCAAAATATTTCCGTCATTATATGTTGTATAAAAGGAGTATATAGGGTCCAAACGTATTGCAAATTTACTGTTCTATAAATGCTGTTGCACATGTTTTAGCAGATTTCCCCTAAGGGAAATCAGCTATTGATGTCGTACTCATGATGCGAGTTTCGAAAAATTTCTTCAAATGTCCATCGATCCTACCCAGGAGATGACAAAAATGAGGTCCGTTCAAAAGTATATATATATATTTGTCTGTTAACGCTCTAGCGGTCGCAATTCTTATTTGATCTTTACCAAACTCGGAATTTAATCGTTATATGTAAAAAGGAAGATCAAGTTCGTTAATGGCTGAAATCGGACCAGTGGGAGGGGGGGTTTAGAGGGGGGATTTTTGGAAATTCAAAATATCTCCGTTATTATGCATCGGATCGAAAAATTGTATAGAATAAATCTTATTGCAAATTAAATTTACTATAAATATTGTTCTATACATTTATTCTGTATCATGAATATTAACCGAGATATTTGCATTTGTAATCTGCGTGTGATCACCTCTAGGCTATGTTCGGACTTTCCGCCGAGAGCTCTGGTGGCCATTTCCATAACTATTCGTCCCTCGTGAATAGGTTTAGAGGTTAGGTCAACTGTTTTTTGGGGCTAGAAACTTCTGGGTTATTACGCCCTAAATAATGTTTTAGGTTTAGAGGTTTCTTACTACTACAGTTGTTATTAGGCAGATTTCCCTATTGTAAAACATCACATGGGAAATCTGCTTAGTTTACGCAGCCCCTGCGTGACGGACTTTTCTGTTTTTTCAGTATGTTGAATGAGATACTTGCATATTATAGTTTTCAGCCTTCAGTTAACCCCCACTCCCAATCTTGTCATATTGACAATAAGCTGTTATATCATGGACCACTTCATTCTATGGTTAAATACCAAATACGGTTTTCATTGAACTTTTATTTTGTCAAATACATCCAAGTTCGTTATGTGGTGATGACGTAATCAATTACGATTTTACATTCTTTACTCTAAAATGTTAATTTGATCTATACCATATCCGATATATACTTCATATCATATTTGTTATTGGTTGAAATCGGTCTGCAACTTAAGCATTTTGTTTGTAATTAAGAAAGTTTGTACTTTCCTGTGTTTTGCATTCAGTACCCTCCCCCCCTCCTTTAATTCATCAGTTATTTTTGCCATATAAATACTGAATATGTGATGAAATGTGATCAGTAGTGAACTATACCAGCAGTTGGGAATCTGCTTAGAGTCCCACTCATGTCGTAATAGCAAATAAGGAAACGGCCGAACTAGCTTTTGGCGGGAAAGTCACTCGTCCGTTAGCCACCCACATTTAATAAAACTGCAAATATCTCCGTTAATATTCAAGATAGAGAATAAATGTATAGAACAATATTTATAGTAAATTTAATTTGCAATAAGATTGATTCTGTACAATTTTTCGATCCGACGTATAGTAACGGAGATATTTCGAATTTTCGAAAATCCTCCCCTCCAAACCCCCCTCCCACTGGTCCGATTTCAGCCGTTAACGAACTTGATCTTTCTTTTTACATAAAACGACTAAATATCGAGTTTTGTAACAATCAAACAAAAATTGCGACCGCTAGAGTGGTAAAACAAATATATATATATATATATATATATATATATATATATATATATATATATATATATATATATATATATATAGATATATGATCAGTTTTGAACGGACCTCATTTTCGTCATCTACTAGGTAGGATCGATGGACATTTGAAGAAAAATTTCAAAAATTACGTCATGTTTACACCTTAAGGGAAATCTGCTAAAAGCTGTTATATCGTGTACCACTTTATTCCAAGCTTAAACAAGAATTATCGTTTCCATTAAACATTTACTGTGCAGTTATTCTCGGTTGAAAGTTTTAATTTAAGATTTTAAGGTCTAAACTACACGACTCTTATGTGATAAACACTACACTAAATATTTAAACGTTTCGTGGAAAACGTTTAGTTTATATAGTCCAGGTTATGCAGCCATTGCGTTTCTGAAGCCGGTAGAGAGCCACCCCTGAGTAGAATGCAAAGCCCACATTGGCATACTGCAACTGCAACAGGTTTCCAGTCGTGCCCTACTGAGACAGTGCATATGGAAGGCCTTGACTCCAGCACAAAGCATTAGGACAGGAAACAATAACTCAGCAGGGCATCACGAACGATTCAATTTATCTCCATCCTGAATATGCATTCTCCGTGCTTATCATCTGTTCCTGCAATTATTTCCGGTGCATAAATCTGATGCATTTATAACGAGAGCCATTGTAGACGGCTAATTATTATATTAGTCTGCACCGGGCAGGCGCCTTGCACTTAGACCAATTTGCACAACAAATGCATTTCCCTCGATATATGCAATTATTGCGGACACTCAAAGCGACCGCGCCCATAGAAATGAACTCATTGTCATGTCGCCCAGTATTTTATTACTCAAAACTAACACGCAACATACCATGTAAACTGGGGGTTTACCCGCTGCATAATTAACTATATGTTGTAGGTACATGCAATCAATGTGAACAAACTAACACCAGTTATTAAATATTGCACTCGTGTAATTAACAAGTACATTATTATACCATGCAAAATTATAAGTATGTATGTCGTTCATGCATTTAGATAGTTTATGAGTAGAGGAAACAAAATGTCTTACCTCCCAGTTTAATTCACCTAACAAATTATTCACGTCTGTAACTAATATATTTTCGTGATACTACTTACTGAATATTAAAATAAAAGTCCGTCACGCAGGGGCTGCGTAAACTAAGCAGATTTCCCACGTGAAGTTTTACAATAGAGAAATCTGCCTAATAACAACTGTAGTAGTAAGAAACCTCTAAACCTAAAACATTATTTAGGGCGTAATAACCCAGTAGTTTCTAGCCCCAAAAAACAGTTAACCTAACCTCTAAACCTATTCACGAGGGACGAATAGTTATGGAAACGGCCACCAGAGCTCTCGGCGAAAAGTCCGAACATAGCCTAGGTGACCACACGCAGAATACAAATGCAAATATCTCGGTTAGTATTCAAGATACAGAATAAATGTATAGAACAATATTTATAGTAAATTTAATTTGCAATAAGATTTATTCTATACAAGTTTTCGATCCGACGCATAATAACGGAGATATTTTGAATTTTCAAAAATCGCCCCTCTAAACCCCCCCTCCCACTGGTCCGATTTCAGCCATTAACGAACTTGATCTTCCTTTTTACATAAAACGATTAAATTCCGAGTTTGGTAAAGATCAAACAAGAATTGCGACCGCTAGAGCGTTAACAGACAAATATATATATATATATATATATATATATATAGATATATATATATATAATTTTGAACGGACCTCATTTTCGTCATCTCCTGGGTAGGATCGATGGACATTTGAAGAAATTTTTCGAAACTCGCATCATGAGTACGACCTCAATAGCTGATTTCCCCTAAGGGAAATCTGCTAATATGAAAGTCCGCCAAACAGGGGCTACGTAAACGAAGAAGATGACACATTTGTGCCCTCATCTCACCATATATTCTGTATTTCTACGGGGGGGGGGATATAAATAGAAGGTGCGGATGGAGGGGTTGCTGAGGGTTGAAAACAAGGAAGTACTTACAACCTCATAAGCATTTGAGTTACGAAAAAAATGAATAGAATAGCATCAATAGTTTAAGAAGATTGGTTCCACAACTCATAAGCTAATATTTTGGCTTTAATGAAACAACATCGAGTGTAGTGTTGATCACATAAACGTCCGTCACGCAGGGGCTGCGTTAACTAAGCAGATTTCCCACTAGCGTCGCATATTTGCATTTATCTCAAGACGTAAATGTTCAATGAGAACGATAATTGTTATTCAGGCTTCAAATAAAGTGCTTAATAACATAACAGCTTATGGATAAAATGGCACTAGTAGGAGTGGGGGTTTACTGACGGCCGAAAACTAATAAATGCAAATTTCTCGATTATTATTAAAGATAATGAAAATATATACATAACAGCATTTATATAACATTACATTTTCAATAAGATTGGACCTACATAATTTTTCGATCCGACGCACAATAACGGAGATACACTCAACCGCAAAAAAAACCGGACACTTAGATTTAGTCTTATAATTTTGTTAAATACTTAATATATATGTATATTAATCTTTTTAATTAAAATAATTGGTTAATCTATAGGTTATTTAAACAAAATCTGCTAAAAGTGAATATTTTTATTGATTATTTACAAAAAAATACAAAATAAAAAAAAAAGAAAAAGATAAATTAACACATTTAAAAAAAAAAAGTATTCTTCATTTTTATTACAGTGAATGGTAGACTTCGCTACCCCAAGCGTTTCGGCAATGTAACGTAAGCTCCGGCCTTCCATCTAAGTTTGAAAGACCCATTATTCTGGACCGAAATAAAAATATAACATTAATTAAAGAAAATGCTTGGTTAATAATTAAAGATGTTTAAATGTGCGAAAAACTACTTACAGTTTAGAATAGATCAACTTCACGACAAATAAATCTAATCTAAGTTTTATCTAATTGTTTACTAATCCCGAAGGGATTAGTTCAATGGACTTAGACTCTAAATTCTCTGTAATAACTAGAATACCCACATAAAGAAAATTGCTGAAAATTAGCTTTTAATACGACAAAAATGAAGTGTCCGGTTTTTTTTTGCGGTTGAGTGTATTAAAATTCCTTCCCTCTAAACCCCCCTCCCTCCTTTATCCTATTTCAGCCGATAACGAACTACATTTTTCTTTTTACATAAAGCACCACGTTTTGACAACGATTAAACAAAAATTACGATTGCTCTAGAGTTAACAGGCATACATATTTCTGGTAAGCGACATCTGTTGAAAAAAAAATTACAAAAAAAGCTTAAATGAAAAGCAGGCAGCATAAATAACAATGCAAAAATGAATTAGACAGGACAAATCCAGATAACAACCAACATTATAACATTTACCAAAGTTATTTTAGCTACTAAGTGACTGCGCTAATAACGTAGTAGATGAGCTGCTTACACCAACTTTTTTTTTCACAATGTAAAAGGAAAATAAAATTATAGAAAAATAACAAAAACTGTAACAACAAATAAAAAATTAAATACAACAAATAATCATTAAATACTAGTAATAAAGGCAATTAATAAACATTAGACTAGTAATAAAGACAACAATTTAAAATGGTTTTAATAAAAAAATTATGTTATTCCTATATACTAGTACATTCATATTATTTTTTTATTTTAATTTATTTTTTTTCTTTAGTTTTGTAGCCCATAGCGATGGTGATTGGCATTATTAGGATGATATATTTACTCCTTCATGTGCTTACCTTTTTTGTACTTTTATATTATGGAAAATATTTCTTTAATATCTGATAAATGATTAAATACCCAACTGTAATATAATATAATCTGTTACTTTATTTTGTTTTAGCAGATTTCCCTTAAGGGAAATCAGCTATTGAGGTCGTACTCATGACGGAATTTTCGAAAAATTTCTTCAAATGTCCATCGATCCTACTCAGGAGATGACGAAAATTAGGTCCGTTCAAAACTATATATATATATATATCTATATATATATATATATATATATATATAATATATATATATATATATATATATATATATAGACATATATATATATATTATATAGACATATATATATATATATATATATATATACGAATATATATATATATGTCTATATATATATATATATATATATATATATATATATATATATATATATATATATCTCTGTTAACACGCTAGCGCTCGCAATTTTTGTTTAATCGTCACCAAACTCGGTATTTAATCGTTTTATGTAAAAAGGAAGATCAAGTTCATTAACGGCTGAAATCGGACCAGTGGGAGGGGGGGTTTAGAGGGGGGATTTTCAAAAATTTGAAATATCTCCGTTATTATGCATCGGATTGAAAAATTGTATAGAACCAATCTTATTGGAAATTAAATGTACTATAAATATTGTTATATGCATTTATTCTCTATCTTGAATATTAACCGAGATATTTGCATTTGTAATCTGCATGTTCGGACTTTCCGCCGAGAGCTCTGGTGGCCATTTCCATAACTATTCGTCCCTCGTGAATAGGTTTAGAGGTTAGGTTAACTGTTTTTTGGGGCTAGAAACTTCTGGGTTATTACGCCCTAAATAATGTTTTAGGTTTAGAGGTTTCTTACTTGTACAGTTGTTATTAGGCAGATTTCTCTATTGTAAAACTTCACGTGGGAAATCTGCTTAGTTTACGCAGCCCCTGCGTGACGGACTTTTTTTTTATGTTGTTTAATTTATTTTATCTCTGGCCCACAATCAAATATGTATGCAAATGGTTTGTACAATAAGTGCCCCATCTATTTATCTGATAGACCCGGCCATAGTGCAGCAGCCACGGACCAATCAAGGTCCAGGAGGCAGCCCCGACCGGAGGCTGATTGGAGGGTGATTTGAATAGAGGGTTAGGGTTACACTGACTAACCCTTGCTCACGTGCCGGCTCACGTGCCCTCCATGACAGCTGGTGTACCTCGTGCCCTATCCATAGTCGTGTTGGAACAATCTACTTCCCTTAACCCATTCACAGGGCTGCCTCTTCTAGTATTACACAATCATTACCTTACAATATATATACTCTTATTACTCAACGTCTCTAGGTCCCCAAAACGTAACATAGGAACAAGAAACCTCCTCCTTTCTGGTTTATATTTACCATAAGTGCCGACCGTTTAATCATCACTAACGGATTTCCATTAGATACCAACCACTGATGTTATAATCGAGACTGCACACAACTTCGATTAGTACTAGGTGAGCCAAATTATTTTTTTCTGTAATCGTTGAATAATGGTAACATTACTAAACTGAAATGAGTGAAGAAAGTGAAACATTTTGCAATAGAGTGAAGAAAGTGAATTGCCTTCTTAATTAGTAATAAGTATAAATTAAAAAAATAATTTGAAGTTGGAAATTAAATGCTTTTAAATGTTTCTGAACATTGTAAGAATTTATTTTAACAAAATAAATTGAAATGTGAATGAATTATTGGTGGAAATAGTCAATATATTTTAAAATTTAAATATAATAATAATTACCTTCCTTGTTTATAACTGCACTACTTCACAATCATCACTAGTTGTTTTATAACTATGCTTATAACCTTTCACAACCATGCTTATAACCTACCAACAACATACCGTAATCTTCACAACATCCTAATTTTGTTCATATTCTGGTTAGATCTGATCATGTATTACACGATTACAGAAAAAATGTAATATTACACTCGTGACAAATGTAGAATTTACAACTCTCGTAAAATTACCACACGAGCTTCGCTCGTGTGGGTAAACGTTTCACTCGAGTTGTAAAATGATCTACTTTCGTCACTTGTATAATAAATAACTATTACATTAAAAAAAATATTTATTTACAAATTGAATCAAAGAGGATTGTCAGAAGGAAAAGTAGAATAATAAAAAAAGTGCGTACCATATTCAATGCGGAAGACAATATACGCGGTAGATATTAAATAAATGCAAATATACAATTATTATATGGATACAAATAAAATCTACAAAGAAAGCGGGGTAATATATACTATATAAAATCCAAAATTATTAATACGAAAATGATTGGTCTGATGACGATTTATCAGGAAGGCCTTTTTCAATTTTGATTAGGCTTGGCAGAGCTTCTACCCTAGGAAAGTACTCTAAAAACATGTTGTGTTCGAGAGTGCTTTCTAGAATACATCTTATTAGTAGTAAGATAACATTTGTGTTCCATTTAAATTTATGTGTTTGATTCCTGTTTTTGTGTGTCCATTTCTGTTTTTCTTTTCAGTTCTGTTTTCTGTTCCATTTTTGTTTTTTAGTTCTTTTTTCTGTTTTTCTTTTCCATTTCTCTTTCTGTGTTCCATTTCTGTTATTTGTTTTTCGTGTTCATTTTCAGTTTTCGTATTATGTAACCAGAAGAGCAATACATAATGTACAACAAAAGGTCTTAAGTATTTCTAGTCTTGGTAAGTAGAAATAACATAAACACCATCTGTTACACTCTAGTTTAATAACGATGTGCAATATATATTATGTAGTACCTGTATTTTTACAGCCCTGAAGAAGAGAAAATACATATTCTCGAAATATTGGCATAAACTTAAATTGTTTTCTCCGACAAAAACTCCAAGAAACAATAACAACACCCTATATAGGTACACATATATATATATATATATATATATATATATATATATATATATATATATAGTTTTGAACGGACCTCATTTTCGTCATATCCTAGGTAGGATCGATGAACTTTTTTCGAAAATCGCGTCATGAATAGCAGATTTCCCTTAAAGGAAATCCGCTCAAAATATATTTTTTCTAAGGTTAAAGAACTCAGTATAATAGAAGCAGACCTTTCTTAAGAGTTTTCGGAAAGTTCATTGCCCAGCCGGCAGGAACTGCGGTGGAAATAATGTTCTCAGGCTCGACAAGTAGAAGGGGCCTAAATCAATCTGTCAACGTGCGAGACAAACACAAATAACATTGTAAATTGCAAAAGTCGTTGCCCGCAAAAACCCCTTTCAGGTAAAAAAAAAAGAAATAGAAAAAGAGAACGTTTCGCGAATATGGCTTCAGAGAAGCCTCACCCCTTGAACGGACAAAGCGCAGAGCGAGGGTGAACGCACCCAGAGGGTGGATTGTTAAGCTAATTTCCAGAAATAAGGAGTCAAAAAACTCGCCGGCATAAAGAACGGGAAGGCAAAGGGTCAGGAGTAACAGTAAAAGCTATCGGGTGGGGGTTAGTACTGTTAGTTTGCAGAAATGGGTAATTGCAGAGGGAGGCTAGGTACCTTCCTTGCAAATGGGGTCAGCCTTGCAATAAAAGCCTTGCACAAAGGGACAAGCCTCCAGGCAAAAAGTGAAAATGCATTTTGGGGCTCTACTGTTTAGCGACAAAGACCTCTCTTGGGGGTAACGAACGGAACTGTGTTTACCTCTGGAGTAGCTAGGCAAAGCTACTGGACATTTTAACAACCAGGCTTGACAGGGGATATACAGCCCTCTCTATACACTACAACTTTTATATTCCTTAAACATTTGTTGTCTGTCAAAAGGGACAACAGTAGGTACTACCAATATTTTCCACTTATTTATACTTACGGTATTTACAAAAAAAAAAAAATCAAACTTTTTACTTTTTAAGAACCTACATAATATTGAAAATTTGCAACGCTTGACTCACATAGAATAATTTATTTATTTATGGACAAAGGTGGCTTGCCTTTCAAAAATTGTACAAAGTTAAATAACAAAAGTAAAATAGATAAACATTTTATAAGTAATTAAAAAAAAAAAAAAGATTGGTGAAGGGTATAGGATGAGTATGATAAATAGGAAACGAATGGCTAAAAATGGTACCTTTTGCTAATATTTACTAATAATCATGAAATGAAGCATACTCCTCATTTAGCAGATTTCCCTTAAGCTATACTCATGGCGCGATTTTTATAAAATTTCCTTCTATCCATGGTAGGAATGTAATGTATATATTTAAAAGTACATGTTGCCTAGTAGGCAATAATGTTAAAGGGACGATTAATTTATTGGTGTTTATGCCATTCCTACAATAACTCAAAACACAGAAGACGCCTTATTTCAAATTCCTTCGTGTTCAATTCTTGTTGAAATAACCATGAAAATAATGTTAATTTTTTCTTGGTATTAAATATTAATAGAAATCTACATAAATAAATGTAAAACACTGAATTACTCCAAAAAGATGAATATTTACATTAAAAATTCTTGATTTATTGAATTAATCTATGATAATTATTGCTTTGATTGCTTATTAAAAGTTTCATATCTAAGTGTATTTGAATCTGTCCAAATGAGTGCAATTATTCAAAATAAAAGTCATGTTTGGGGGTGGTAGACTTCAAATCTGCATTTGTGAAATTCACAATAGGTACGAATTTGGTCGTCATTTTATCACTGAATACTAAGCGAACCAAAAAAAAAAATATACGCGTTTATTTATTTTTTTGAGTACCATTGAAAAATGTATTATAAATTTGGAGTAAAGAAGAAACGCTGATTTTTAAGCGAGCGCTTAATAGTTAAAACTAAAGATTTTGGGATTAATGGATCATTCATCTAAAAAGTCTCGGTTTTGGAACATATCTAACAGTTTAAAAGATATTTCAATTATTACCCGCACATACGGGGCACCCTGTGTGTGTGTGTGTGTGTGTGTGTGTGTGTGTGTGTGTGTGAGTGTGTGTGTGTGTATTAGAAGATCATACAAATCCAATCTGGTTAAACTATCGATGCCCTATAATTGTTGCATTGCACATACAAATATTAAGCGATTTATTCATACTTTTTTTCAGTCTTTTGGTAACCCCACTTTTACTCAGCGATTTTAGAAATAGAATTTTTGGTGAGATGAGATCAGTATTGTGTCAAACCAGCACGTGAGAAATCTGCTTAGTCTACGCAGCCCCTGCTTGAAGGATTTTTATATTATTATTATTTATTAACGTCCACTTTTTTGCAACTCAGGCTAATTAAGACGGGTTATCTACAGGTAACCACCCTTCTCTAGCCAGGGTTGGATTAAGGGTTTTTATAAATTAATGTATTGTAATATAGGAAATTTGCATCGGCTAACTGACGTGACATGAAATACATCCCCCTTTTTTTTATGATATTTAATATTACATATGGATCAATATTGTTGACTCCTGTTATCGTTTTTTGCATATGTTATGAAAATGATATAATTTTGTGAGCTATCTGACGTTTCGAATGAATATAACTGGGCAACTTCAAGAACTCCAAAAGTCATATGTTATTGTTTAAATTGCAAAAGAGAGCAATAAGGTTTATATACAACAGAAAGTTAAGAGACTCCATTATTTTTTTTTTTAATTTTTTTTTTTTTTTTTTTTTTTAGGAATCAAAAATAATGTCTTTTCCCCCAATATATATGTACATAAAAAATATTTAACTTGTTTAAATAAAAAGTATAGTACATAATAATAAAACAAGATACAAGAATATGCTCCAATACGCTCCATGCTTTTATACACAAGATGAATACTTTCAACAATGTTCAATTATTAAATAAAACTACTAAATATTTGTCATGAATATAAGTCTAAAATAATTTGTGCTGTGGTACATTGTCTCTATAACCTGGGACAATTGCTCGTCATTTATAAAGCTTTAATAAATTTGCATGCCAAAACATAAAAAATGTATATTTTCGAGTCTTAAAAAAATTTTAAATATTTAGATTTGTATTAAGATTGTTAATGAAAATAATTTATTTTATATAATTGTTTAAATTGATGAATTTTATACTGTGTATTCTGAGAATTTGACCAACTTTTTCAACGAATTTATTATATATGTATAAATGTAATTCAATAATTTTAAAAAAAAAAACTTAATTGACAAATTATTAAAAAATCATTTATAGAAAAACAAAACGAAACTATTTGATGTAACCTATTATGTTATGATAACATTTAATGGATATAAAAACATTTCATTTCATAACACCCCTAGTTGAGAACTCCAAAGTGATACACACTCCTCAACTACTATAGAACTAAAGAACTTTATGCAAACATTTATAATTTTAGTATATAAGAAAAAATACTGTTTTATTCAGATGGGAATCGAACTTGGAGACTAGCAATGGCCTAACTACTTATGTTGAGTTGGGACTATTGTCTCCTCTTGATACCGGCAAAGCTTGGAAATCTAGGATTTGTGTAGCTGAGAAAGTAGATTTAGTAACCTGGAGGCCTAGGAAGTGAGCAGAGGCCAAGAAATCACCAGCACCTATCTCCAAACACTGTACAGTCTCTCTGCTCTCTAATAACTAACAAACCTATTAAATACGGAAAAAGTCCGTCACGTAGGGGCTGCGTAAACTAAGCAGATTTCCCAAGTTTTACAATAGAGAAATTTCACGAGAGCCGAGCAGTTAATGAAACGGCCGAAGCTTTTGGCGGGAAAGTCACTTGTCGGTTAGTCGCCCAGATTTAATAAAAATGCAAATATCTCGGTTATTATTCAAGATAGAGAATAAATGTATATGACAATATTTATAGTAAATGTAATTTGCAATAAGATTGATTCTGTAAAATTTTTCGATCAGTCGTATAGTAACGTAGATATATCGAATTTTCGAGAATCCTCCCCTCTAAATCCTCCCACTGGTCCGATTTCAGCCGTTAACGAACTTGATATTTCCTTTTACCTAAAACGACTAAATATCGAGTTTGTTTTGTACCAAACAAAAATTGCGACCGCAACAGTTTTAAGAGACAAATATATATATATATATATATATATATATATATATATATATATATATATATACAGTTTTGAACGGACTTCACTGTCGTCATCTACTAGGTATGATCGATGGACCTTTGAAGAAAAATTTCGAAAATTCCATCATGAGTACAACCTCAATAGTTGATTTCCCTTAAGGGAAATCTGCTAATAAATAAAATTTTCAAAATTTAAAAGCAATGTAATAAATACAGGATAACTTTACGAACCCCATCTTTAGTTTCACACGAAGCTGCTATGAAGCTATGAGGTGGGTAACGTATATTTTAGCAGATTTCCCATAAGAGAAATCGGCTTTTCGGGTCGTATTCATGATGCTATTTTGGAAAAATTAAAAACTAACATTTTAATGTTAGTTGTACTTGAGACATAAAAACCTCAAGCCGCAACTTGAAAACATAGAGGAGAGTCAAAAGTGATAATTCCGTTGAAATCTGAAAACTCAATTAATACAGGGAAGTACAAATACAGGAAATACTTAATAGTGTCGATGTAGTAATACAAATTTTGAATGTTATGCATACGATATCCATTCTCAAATCAATTTCACGAAAGTTTATATTTCAGTATTTGTTTTTTTAAATCGCTCAATGGTAAACGCCTGGCCAAAGGGTGGTAACCTGTAGATAACCCTTCCAGGTTAGCCTTAGTAGAACAAAATTAACGTTAATAAATAAGTTTTATTATCAGATTTTAATATCGACTGTTTATATTTCAGTAATTGATATGTAAATTCGGTTATTGTTTTCTTTGTTTTATTATATTTCTCCTTTGGCTATTAATAAGCAGTTGTCATAGAGTCATCCGGATAGAACAGCAGTCTCTCAAGGCGACATCAACTTAAGGGCGTTATCTATTCACTATCGGCTAGAGGAATGAATAAAAAAGATAGCTAAAGATTGATTATTATGCAAAAATGCAGGGCGATAGGGAAGGGGAGGGCCTGGGAACTGAGGGGGTTCTCTAGGGGAAACAGAAGGGAGGGAAGGAAAAAATGGGCAAAAAATGGCATGTGAGCTACCCCTAATTCTCTGTCCCCTCCAATATGCAAATAGACCGACTATCTTCATATTGGAAGGCAGATAGTTATAGAAATAACTATGTCCTTATTCAAGGATAGCTATCTCCATATTTGAGGCAAGCTAAAGCTAAAACTCTATGCATACTTGAGGCAAGCTAAAGCTAAAACTCCATACATACTTGTGGCTCACTAGAGCTAAAACTATCTCCATGTTTTACCTAGGGCCTAACACTATCTGCATATTGGAAGGCAGATAGTTCTAGAAATAACTATGTCCTTATTCAAGGATAGCTATCTCCATATTTGAGGCAAGCTAAAGCTAATCTCTATGCATACTAGAGGCTCGCTAGAGCTAAAACTCCATACATACTTGAGGCTCACTAGAGCTAAAACTATCTCCATGTTTTACCTAGGGCCTAACACTATCTGCATATTGGAAGGCAGATAGTTCTAGAAATAACTATGTCCTTATTCAAGGATAGCTATCTCCATATTTTAGGCAAGCTAAAGCTAATCTCTATGCATACTAGAGGCTCGCTAGAGCTAAAACTCCATACATACTTGAGGCTCACTAGAGCTAAAACTATCTCCATGTTTTACCTAGGGCCTAACACTATCTGCATATTGGAAGGCAGATAGTTCTAGAAATAACTATGTCCTTATTCAAGGATAGCTATCTCCATATTTGAGGCAAGCTAAAGCTAATCTCTATGCATACTAGAGGCTCGCTAGAGCTAAAACTCCATACATACTTGAGGCTCACTAGAGCTAAAACTATCTCCATGTTTTACCTAGGGCCTAACACTATCTGCATATTGGAAGGCAGATAGTTCTAGAAATAACTATGTCCTTATTCAAGGATAGCTATCTCCATATTTGAGGCAAGCTAAAGCTAATCTCTATGCATACTAGAGGCTCGCTAGAGCTAAAACTCCATACATACTTGAGGCTCACTAGAGCTAAAACTATCTCCATGTTTTACCTAGGGCCTAACACTATCTGCATATTGGAAGGCAGATAGTTCTAGAAATAACTATGTCCTTATTGTAGGATAGCTCTCTCCATATTTGAGGCAAGCTAAAGCTAATCTCTATGCATACTAGAGGCTCGCTAGAGCTAAAACTCAATACATACTTGAGCCTCGCTAGAGCTAAAACTATCTCCATATTTTAAACTACCTAGAGCTAAAGAGTATCTGCATATTTGAGGCTAGCTACAGCTAAAACTATTACCATATTTGAGGCTAAGGCTAAAACTAACTACCTTCATATTTGAGGCAAACTAGAGCTTAAAATGTTAGTATATTTATGGATACCTAGACTTAAAAATAACTATTTCCCCAGATAATTAGGGCTGAAACAATATACGTATCCATGGCTAAGTAGTGCTATAACTTTATGCATACTTTTGGCAACCTAGATCAAGAAATAACTTCCTCCGTAAATACGGCTAACTAGAGTTAAAACTATATCCACATTTGTAACTTCTTTCAGATAAAACTGTATTCATCTTTAAGGCTAGCTAGGCCTAACTTTCTCCATATCTGAGGTTAACGAAAGCTAAAAATATCTACATATTTGTCCCTACCTAAAGATAAAACTGTATGCATTTTGTGGCTAGATCAAAAAATAACTCTTCCCATTTTTGAAGCTAGCTAGGTCTAAAACTATATGTCTTTTTAGTACTAGCTAGACCTAAAAATGTACTAATAACTAGCTTAATATTTGTTTTTCGAAATGAAAGCATAGAACAACAATTGTAGAACAATATCAGTTGAACAAGATTGGTTCCATAATATTCTGCAATTCTACATTTAACCACGGAGGTATTTCCCCCCTTTTTCCCTCCCTCTCAACGCTTCGATCTTTAGTGTTGACTGAATTGTTTAATGCTGAGTATGGTATATATTAAATAAACATTTTCGAAAAATGATCGTAAAACCTTAATTGATTACGTCATCACAGAAAGAATTTGCATGTATCTCGCGTAATATAAGTGGTTCATGATATAGCCCTTTATTATTAATATGACATGAGAAGGAGTGGGGGCTTACTTAAGTCAAAAAACTAAAACATTCAATTATCTCGGTTGTTATTCATCATAGAAAAACTATTTATATAACAACATTTATTATTAACAACATTTATTGGTAATTAGATTCTCAATAAGATGGACTCAATACAATTTTTCGATTTGATGCAGAATAACGGAGATATCTGAAATTTTCAAAATTCCTCCAATTAAAGCACCTCCTACTTTTAAGATTTCGGCCATTAACGAAATTAATTTTTCGTTTTTCATAAAGCGATTGAATATCGAGTTTGGTAACGATATAACAAATATTGCAACCTCTAGAGCATAATACCGTCATCTCCTGGGTAGGATCAATGGACAATTGAGAGAATTGATTAAAAATAACGTCATGAGTACGACCTCAATAAATGATTTCCCTTAAGGGACGTAAAACGTTTAAATATCGATTCCGGCATCGATAAAACAAAAATTGTGACTGCTAGACCAGTAATAGACAATACACACGCACATATATATATATATATATATATATATATATATATATATATATAATTTTGATTGGCCCTCATTTTCGTCATTCGTAGGATCAATGGACCTTAAAGGAAATCTGCTAATATGAATGAAAAATGTATCCTTTTCTACATTCTGTAAGAATAGGTAAAACATTTGAAATAAGTTTCTATTGTTTATTAATTTATTTTTTTCAATTCTCGAGGATTCATTTTCAGCCACATCTTCATTATATATGAATAAATCCATTTCCAACAAAACAATATTTTCATTACCAATTTGTATTGGTTATAATTTTATGTATATGATGAAAATATCGGATACACCTACACACAAAAAGTGTTTGAAGATTAAAATATTTCTCACGGGGTTTAAGGGAAAGGCCTGTGAGAATTGAAGTATAATAAGGATATATCTAGAGATAGAGCTAGCATAAGGGATGCATGACAAAGAGCTGTACAACCTGGCAGAATCCGAACCCTACCCGGCTAACGGTGCGGGTATCTGTGTGCTAAGAGGGCTACCGGGGAAAAAAAATTCAGTATATGCGAAAAAATCCGGATCTGGGGCAAATCTGAGGGCTAAAGCTGCTAAAAATGCAGAAAAACTCACTCTCCCGAGGAAAAAAAACTGTAGTTTTTTCAGAGCATACACACACACACACCTGCAGCCTCGGAGCCCTTCCACCCCACACTCCAAGGAGTACACTGTCTGCTCCTGGTTTACAGAGAACGGGAAACGCTTTTTTACATTTTCCCACAGGTCCCTTTTTTGAGGAGATGCAGGTGGCTTAGACTATATCTGGGTCAACACTGAGCCCTTCAGACTAGGGCATATATGCTCCTTCTCCCACGCACTTTCTGCCATATTCCACCGACATATACACCTGCGCAAACCCATTCTTCCTACACATATTGAGTTCCCAGCGATATTATAAAATCCCGTCACGCATGGGCTGCGTTAAATAAGCAGTCTCCCGAAATACATATTTCCATTTATCTCAAATCGTAAAAGTTCAATGACAAGAATATTTAATATATAGGATTCAAATAATGTGTTTCATAATATAACAGCTTATTGTTAATATGACATGAGTAGGAGGAGAGCGGGTATACTGAAAGCCACAAACAAAAAAAATCAAATATCCCGGGAGGGAAATTTGTCATTTTACCCTCTGGTGGAAATCACATCAAAGACGATTAGCCATTTAAAAAATTAAAAATTATAGTTATAAATAAAAATGCGGTAAACGAACTTTGTACTAATTTCAAGTAATTATAAACAGCTGTCAATACTTCATCAGAAGAAGAAGAAAAAAGTCCTTCACGCAAGGGGCTGCGTTAACTAAGCAGATTTTCCTCGTGCACCACGTATTTGCATTTACCTGAAAACTCAAAAGTTCAATGAGAACAATATTTGGTATTTAAGCTTCAAATAAAGTGCTTCATGACATAATAGAATATTGTTAATATGAGATGAGTAGGAGTGGGGATTTACTGAAAACCGAAAACTAAAAAATGCAAATATCTCAGTTAATAATCAACTTAGTGAAAATATGTACATAAAAACATTAATATAACATTACATTTGCAATAAGATTTATACAATACAATTTTTCGATCCGATGCATATTAATGGACATATTAAGAATATACGAAATTCCGAAACCCTAAATGCCCTCTTCCTACTGGTCCGATTTCAGCCGTTAAAGAACTTGATCTTTAGTAACTATCAAACAAAAATTCGACGGCTGGAGCGTTATCAGACAAGTAAATTTTTCTAAAATCGCGCCATGAGTACGACCTTAATAGCTGATTTCCTTTAAGCGAAATCTGATAAAATTCAAAGTGGTTACCTATAAGAATTATTTCCATTTAATAATCAGCTGTCACAAATTTAGTAAATTGGATTATATGTTTTTAATTTGTATTATTAGATTTCCCGCAAGGGGGCTTGTTGTTTGAAGGGGTAAGATCACCTCTGCATGAGAATCAGTTTTTATATTTCTGAGTGACGTCGTATCTTTCGGCCTTTTTTAAAGATATATATCGTCTATCCTGAATCTTGTGCAACTTGAACTTCCAGTAATGAAATCCAGTTCAATATTTGGTGATATAATTTATGCAGAAATCTAAAAACAATTCGTTAAAAATATTAAACTCCTTTTTCGGGAGATGGCTGGCAGCCATGTTTTCCATAAGCCCATTTCACATAGATCATGTTTTCATACGCCTTTCTTGCATAGACATTGCCAAGTAAGATAGTACGTAGATCCGATAATATTGAATAAGAACTAAAATAAAAACACATTTACAGCTGTATGTAGAAAGTTATTTTTTAAATAAAATAGTTCTGTATAAGAAACGTTACTGTATGGGATCCTCTTTTCTCAGTGAAATTACTACCAGAAAGTATTTTTCTCTGAATGACACGAAGTCGTTTCCCAGAAATTTGGTAAAGGCTGAGTACTCAAGATTTTACTGAATAGTTGCACAGAATGCCTCTGTGTTTTTGTGCTGGTGCACAGTGAGTGGGGAAGGACTGTAAGTTATCCCGCAACAAGTGTGTCTTGGTGTACTTTATCACAACTAAAAAGTCCGTCACGCAGGGGCTGCGTAAACTAAGCAGATTTCCCTCGTGAAGTTTAGTAATAGATAAATATACATACTGCTAACACAACACCGTGAATAAATACAAACGGAAATAAGAAATGTTTCATCCAATTTCAATAGCATGCCGACAGGAAGCGTTAGGTTAGAAATGTAAACAAACGGGTCCCGCCTCACACCGGAAAGAAAAACAATTACTGAAATATATCAGAGTATAACACATTAATTTTATTGAGAACTATTTACTATATCTAGTACTGTAATTAATAATGAGTCAGAATAATTGTTATCTCAATCAATAAAATTTTAGTAGTCCAAAACTTTAAGATGGGGGGGGGGAGTCACCAGTGCATATTTGCATGTATCTCGTATAATAAAGGTCTCTTGAATGCAATTTTTGGTATTTAAACTTCCAATAATGTGATTTATTATGTATCAGAGTATTGTTTACGTAACATGAGTAGAAGTGGCGGTTTGGTGAAAACTGAAAAATGCAAATATCTCGGTTAATATTCAAGATAGAGAATAAATGTATATAACAATATTTATAGTACATTTAATTTGTAATAAGATTGATTCTGTATAATTTTTCGATCCGACGTATAGTAACGGAGATATTTCGAATTTTCGAAAATCCTCCCCTCTAAACCCCCCCCCCTCCCACTGGTCCGATTTCAGCCGTTAACGAAATTGATCTTTCTTTCACATAAAACGCTTAAATATGAAGTTTGGTAAGGATTAAACAATAATTGCGATCGCTAGGGCGGTAACAGACATATATATATATATATATATATATATATATATATATATATATATATATATATATATATAGATATAGATATATATATACAGTTTTGAACGGACCTCATTTTCGTCATCTACTAGGTAGGATCGATGGACATTTGAAGAAAAATGTCGAACATTCCGTCATGAGTACAACCTCAATAGCTGATTTCCCTTAAGGGAAATCTGCTAAAAAAGGATCAAACAAATTCTCTTTCATTTGCAGTAACTTTAGTTCGACATGTTTGTTTACAACAGTTCAACATCGAGATCGAAGTTCTTACTATCCATCCTACCTTTTGTTGAAGTATACGATTCACCCGAATATCGTTTATTCTATTGTTTTAGCAATCTTGAAAAGATTCATTTTTCTTTTTATTCCTAGAAGTTTTGAAAATACGTTCATCACTAATAACTTCTTCCAAATTGCTCACTTTTAAAAAGCACAGAAACAAACGAAACTAGCAAAATACAACCTTACAATTTACACAGCACCTTCAATATAGAAAGTCTACGAATCACAATAGCAGCAAGCAGGCTGCACACCAGCTGATTCAAATAGGCGGTAAAAGATGAATTAAAGAGGTATAAACACGAAATTTCGTACAGATATAAAAGATACCACAAGGAATCTAAAAATGCCATCTCAGCAAAAAGGGCTTATACCGCCATACGCCCTTTTAGCAGATTTCCCTTAAGGGAAATCAGCTATTGAGGTTGTACTCATGACGGAATTTTCGACATTTTTCTTCAAATGTCCATCGATCCTACCTAGTAGATGACGAAAATTAGGTCCGTTCAAAACTGTATATATATATATATATATATATATATATATATATATATATATATATATTTGTCTGTTACCGCTCTAGCGGTCGCAATTTTTGTTTAATCCTTACCAAACTTCATATTTAAGCGTTTTATGTAAAAGGAAAGATCAAGTTCTTTAACGGCTGAAATCTCTCTATCTCTCTATCTTGAATATTAACCGAGATATTTGCATTTTTCAGTTTTCACCAAACCGCCACTTCTACACATGTTACGTAAGCAGTACTTTGCTACATAATAAATCACATTATTGGAAGTTTAAATACCAAAAATTGTATTCAAGAGACCTTTATTATACGAGATACATGCAAATATACGCTGGTGACTCCCCCCCCCCCTCTTAAAGTTTTGAACTACTAAAATTTTATTGATTGAGATAACAATTATTCTGACTCATTATTAATTACAGTACTAGATATAGCAAATAGTTCTCAATAAAATTAATGTGTTATATTCTGATATATTTCAGTAATTGTTTTTCTTTCCGGTGTGAGCCGGAACGACCCGTTTGTTTACATTTCTAACCTAACGCTTCCTGTCGGCAGGCTATTGAAATTGGATGAAACATTTCTTATTTCCGTTTGCATTTATTCACGGCGTTGTGTTAGCAGTATGTATATTTATCTATTACTAAACTTCACGAGGGAAATCTGCTTAGTTTACGCAGCCCCTGCGTGACGGACTTTTTACATAGACCTACTCAGTAGACCTTGTAGAGCATTAATAGAGTAACAATATTGGCTCTATAATCTTTTACCATAATTAGCGAAATATTTTGAATTTTCGAATCACCCCCTCTAAACCCAGGCACGACTTCGACCAATAATAACAAATATGATCTTTATTTTTGACTGAAACTGTGTCTAATATCGAGTATGGTATAGCTCAAGTAAACATTTTCCAAACAAGAGCGTAAAACCTTTATTGGTGACCCATCAAACAACCAATTTGCATGTATCTCCAATAAATATGGGACTCTTGAATACAATATTTGGTATTTGGGCTAAGAGTAAAGAGGTTCATGATATGACAGCTTATTGTTAATATGACTTGAGTGGGGGTTTACTGAAACCTGTAAACTAAAAAATCCAAATACCCCCAATAATATTCATATTAGAGAAAAAGTGTATTTTCTTTAAATATATTGCACTTATTCAAAGTAGAGAGAGAAATATTTTTAAATTTATATCAATCCTGAATTACATGATACGTCAAAGGAAAAGATACGCAGCTTAATAGTCATAAAATAATTACACTTATACTGCAACTATAAATGCAAGTGAGTTTGCACAATTTATTGAAGGGAGAATTGAAAAATATTCAATGAATATTGATAATAAAACAGAGCACGCGTTCATCGTAGCTTTAAGTATCAAGTGAGAAGAAATAGCAATAAAAAATCAGATAACAAGACGAGAGTTGTCATAATAAAAAAGAAATAATAAGGAAAAGCTTATATTTATTAACAGTGAGGGGAAAACCCTGCATAGGATATTCTTCAATATATTTGAACATTAGGACTTCCCCTATGACTTACAACAACTATTGACGGAAATAATATCACAAAATTCATATATTCGACAAAAATGTGACATAGAAATTAAGTCTGTGGTGTACAACTACATTTTGAATAATATGCATTAATTGACACTTACATGAGTGAGCGAATGAACATGTTTCTATATGAGGAGGTAACATTCAAACCGTGCTTTGTCCGGATGAATGTACTTTTTAGGAAACCATGAAATTGAATATAAAACATATATATATATTTGTTTTTTGAAATGAAAAATACTCCTATATGGTTTAAATAAATGTTTTATCAATGAGATACATTGTTAAAATAGTTTAGCGTAATAAGTATAATAAATTGGACCAAGCACACTTTGCATGAAACAAATGGACAAAGCACGGTTTGAATGTTACCTCTGAAGGTAGTCATTAGGACAATCATTAGCAAAAGTAACATTTTCAGGTATTATTCATTACAGATATTCATTGGCTATTAAACATTTACCAACTAGGCGCATCACCAGTTTTTAGCAGACTCCCCTGAAGGGAAATCAGCTTGGATTTCCAAATTCCAATTTGTCTGTTACCGCTCTAGCGGTCGTCATTATTGTTTAACCGTTGCCAAACTCGATATTTAGTCGTTTTATGTAAAAAGAAAGATCAAGTTCGTTAACGGCTGAAATGGGACTAAGGAGGGGGGGGGGTTAGAGAGAGAGAATTTTAATTTTTTTTTTTATTTCCTCTACATAGTAACCCTATGTGGAGGGATTTTATTTTCTGCACATCCCATGCATATTTGCATTATATGTGCATTTTGTCAAAATTTTAACATTTTTTATATAATAATATATATACATATTAAATGTAAATAAGATTATAAAAATTAAACTTGATAAAATAAACAAAAAATATTAAATAGTACAATTAAATAACCAATAAAAATTACATAATATTAATTTTATATTATTTTTTCCTCTCTCAGCTTAAGGATATTTCTTTTAATAAATGTATGTGTTTTGAAAATAAAATATCAGGACTGATAGGCCATCCGGGAATAAAAGTCTTTAACTGTCTTCGTATGTTTTGAGTCAGTCTACATTCATAAATCAGGTGGGTGAATGTCTGTTCAGTGTAACTGTCGCATTTACAAGTATTTGAGTCAGTAAGTTTGAATCTGTATAAGTAAGAGTTTGTATTACCGTGTCCTGTTAGTATTTGTGTGAGATAAAATGTATGTTGGGATAGTGGGATATTGGTTTTTAAAACTGGTATATATAATTTTAGATGTGATCCTTTATCTGTTTGATTCCATCTCTGTTGCCACAAATTCATACTTTTTTCTCTTAGTAAAGAGTTTAACACAGTCGGAGTAATTTTATTGTAAATTACCTCTTCACTACTTTTAGAGGCACTTTTGGCGTGGTTATCGACTATTTCCATTACTATACGTCGGATCGAAATAATGTATAGAATCAATCTTATAGCCAATTACATTTACTATAAATATTGTTATATATATTTATTCTCTATCTTGAATATTAACCGAGATATTTTCATTTTTCAGTTTTACGCCATCAGTAAACCTTCACTTCTACTCATGTTACATAAACAATACTCAGTAATGTAATAAACCACATCATTCGAAGCTTAAATACCAAATATTGTATTAAAGAGACAT
This sequence comes from Riptortus pedestris, assembly GCA_019009955.1. Taxonomy (NCBI): domain Eukaryota; kingdom Metazoa; phylum Arthropoda; class Insecta; order Hemiptera; family Alydidae; genus Riptortus; species Riptortus pedestris. The sequence goes on from CM032228.1 coordinate 7,442,150, forward strand.
TTATTAAACGAAATACATGCTAATATGTTCTGGTGACCCCCCCTCCCTTTCTAATTTTTAGACTACTTAACTTTGATGGATTGAGATAAAAATTATTCTGATTCATTATAAATTACAGAACTAGATATAGTAAATAGTTTTCAATAAAATTAATACGTTATATTCAGATATATTAGAGTAATTGTTTACTTCTTCCAGTAAGAAGTTGGTAGAACTGTTTGTTTAGATTTCAGATGCTTTCCGTCGGGAGGTTTATTATTATCGTTTGAATTTATTCGCTTAATATTCCCGGTGGTGTTGTGTTACCGGTATGTAGATTTATCTATTGCTAAACTTCACGCGGGAAATCTGCTTAGTTTACGCAGCCCCTGTGTGACGGAGTTTTTTGTTTTGAATAAGCACTATCTTGATTGCCCCACCCAGGGCTAATACTCTATCGAATGCCTCTTTTCTAATAAATAAAAATTATATCTGGAAACAACTTTTTTCTACCACCGGAAGTAAGGCTTATCGGTGGGACGAACATTTTATTTGGCGAATTAATGTTTATTCTGGGAATGAACATTATTTATCCGCCGGATAAAAATTTATTCACTTGATGAAATATTATAAAATTTTCTTCCATAAGACGAAAATTATGTTGACTCTCATTATCTTTTATTTTATATAAATGGTAATGGGCACGGAAATTATTTGTTAATATTTTTGATAAATGAATATCCGAAATTCCTAGATGAAGGTGATTATTATTTATTAACCCCCCCACTTTTTGCTGTGTCGAACTGGGACGGATAATCTACAGGTTACCACCCTTTTCTAGCCAGGGTGGGGCTAATGATATTATTTAATTAGAAGTCACTAAATAAATTCATATTGCCCAGTTGGGAATAGGTCTCGCTACTCTAGGTTAATGTGAGATTTAGGCCAACACTTTAGTGGTAACCCTAGAGTGGCGAGTTTTGCTCCCCGCGCTGGGCAAAAGGAATTAATCTAGTGACAAATTGATTGTATTTGATGGCAAAAAAAAAGTGGCAAGTTGTTGATAATCCGTCCAAATAATCCATAGTAGCAAAAAACTGGAGGTGAAAAAATAATTGGACTGATATTTATGATAAGATATTATGTATAAGAGATATGATTATTTTTGAATAATGGATATCTGAAATTCACAAATTATTATAAAAGAATGACTTCGTTTATCCGTCATCCATTATCAAAAATAATATTTTCCAAACTCTGAGATGAGTTACATTTCAGTGTAACACATGTATTACGTTAAGTCTCGAATTATGTTAAAAGGCATTAATTGCTATTAAAATATAGGGTTCTCAGGAAAAGATTTATTTTGTAGCTTTAGTCAACTTATATTAGGGGTATTTAAGAGCAATGAGTGAAAGTGATTGCAAGGTCTGTTAGTGGCGGTGTCAGTCATAAAAAATCTATTTAGCCCTAGAAAGAGAAAGAGTGGGAGAGAGAAAGAGGGAGAGAGAGTGAGTGTGTGTGTGTGTGAGAGAGAGAGAGAGAGAGAGAGAGAGAGAGTGGGAGAGAGTGAGAGAGTGGGAGAGAGACCGCCCCCAGGCCACCCCCAGCCAACGACCTGCCACTCTCTCACTTTCATAATTGTCCTAATCGATAATGACTACTAAGGAGGGTGACTATTAGCGTGGCGAGGGGTGGGGGTGGCTAGGGAGGGGGCGGCGTTGCCGGCTCTCTGTGGGCATGCGCACTGGTCTGATCAATAAGACCCCCCACCCCTGCCACCTCCGGGGGAGGCATGCAGATCTAAGGATGTTTGGCATACTCCACACTCTAGGTAGGTCCTTCAACCCAAACACATCCTCTTGCTCCGGTGAAACGTCACCCTCAAACCCTTGGTTGGTGGTTTGTAGGAAGCTAAGATGGAGATCTCGATTTGATCTGGAGTTGTTATAGGGCCTAGACCATGGACCCAAACACCTTACTTTATTTGCCAAACGTTCCACCAACGCCCTTACTGGGGTTACTTTGTCGGAAGAGACAACGCAGATAGAAAATGATTCTGAAGTTGCATACTACACTCTATGGCCCTGGAACGGCAACTCTAACATGTACCTTTATTTACCACAACATCCCACCTACGCCCTGACTAAGATTACTTTGTCGAAAGGGACAACTCATATAAGAAAGTGTTCTGAATTTGCATACTACTCCCTATATTCCTATAACTATGATCCAAACATTCTACCAACGCATTTACTGGAATTACTTAGTCGAAAGGGAGAACGCAGATCGGGCATTGTTCTAAAGTTTCATGATACTCACTATGGCCCTGGAACTTAGACCGAAACATGATCCTGTAATTACCAAAACATCTCAACAACACCCTTAATGGGGGTTACTTTACGTTGTCGGAAAGACTGAAGTTGTTTACTACTTTCAATGTCCAGAACATCGACCCAAACAACCTCCTATATTTACCTAAATGTCTTACCAACGCTTTTACTGGGGTTACATTGTTGCAAGGGACAACGCAGATAGGCAACTTATCTGAAGTTGGATAATACTCCCTTTGCCCAGAACTTCGGCCCAAACAACATTCTTTAATTACCAAAACATCCCACATACACCCTTACTGGGGTTACATTGTCGGAAGGGACAACGCAGGTCGAAAATTTGAATAGAGTTGGTCACTACTCTTTACAAATAGTTCTTCGATCTAAACAACATTCTTGATATTCGAAAACATCCCGACTACAACCTTTACTGTGGGTTCCCTGAAGGAACGGACAACGCAGAGCGCTACTCGAGATGGAATTACATTTTCTTGTATGTTCCTTAGATCTTTATCTTTTTTCCTAAATAAGGTAAAGTAACCTATCTTACCCAACACTAAACCTAAGGTGACTAGACATTCGAAATGCTATGATAGTTGTACGGGGCGGGATACTCGCAAAAGTGATAAATAACCTTGAGTCAGAATCGTCTTAAGTCTGAATTGTCATGACACGAGGCGACTACCTCGATGCTATACGTTGCTCTAGAGAAGTTGCTATACAGAAGCGAGGTTAAGATGAGTCTCATAACGGCATTCGGGTTGTGCTACCACGTTTTGGTTATAGTACGTTTTATATAAAAAGGCAAAGGGAGTCTCAAGTGCGTCGTTGATAGTTACTTTTTGCAAACAGTTTATTTTTAATCTTTTCTTACAAATACATGCACTAAGTTAAATTAGGCGTTGTCTTTCGTCTCATATGGCTTTTACAGTTGCACATTTCTTCTTATTCACAAGCCTTTTACACATTTCTTTACTTGCCAAAATATTCTATCTACGCAATTGTAGTTGCCCAGGACTTGCATACTACGATGTACAATGTAATTCTCCTGAAACAAGTTTCATTATTTGGTCCGTCAACCCATCTACTTAGGTGCTAGAAGGTAGAAGGACCATGGAGATCGGACATTGCTATGGAAGGTGAATAGTGTACTTTGAACACTGCCGCATGATCGCTGATGCACTTGCTAGGGGTTGCACATCAGAAGGGACAAAAAGGTGTCATACTGACCTAGATGCCTACTCTACATCACATATTACAGTAAACACACTATGCAACCTCTTCGTCTAACGTATATCCTTCAGAAAGCCTGTATAAGCCTTCTCTAGTACTCTGAAACTCCTTACTTTCTTTATTTGCGTTATGAAATCTTACAACAACGATTTTGTAGATTGCTCCCGACTACAGCATTAATAGAGTTTCATGATTCATACCCTAGGCCACTTATTTAAGAAAATAACAACTTTCTAGGCGAAACATTTCACATACGCTTCAGCCAAAACTGTATTCAAAAAGTAAGAATTTTATTGTGTAGGGGACTGAATACTTCATACACTTGGATTGTTAAAGCTATTTCTATTAATTCCAGCTATCACTTAGTCTGTCTGGACTATTGTTGGTAAATGATCCATGTTAGGGATCGGTTGAAAGCATCCACTTTCGGGATATCGCGCTCAGAAGATTAGCAGACCAGACAAGTTAGAGGATAGCATATCCAAATTCATGGATAATTACTCTGTATCTCTCTGCATACAACATTGTTTTAAGCGGACTGTGAAGAGAAATTTTGAATTACGGATCAGTAACTTTAATTCTAAGGAACTCCATTTCATTACAACTTAAGGACTCAGTATTTTATTCATGGCACCTGATGTGTATGAATTATCTACAGATTGAAGGCATGAATATTCAAATGCGTTTTTTAGGAGACGCATAACGATTTATTCCATCATATCGAGACTCTTGCACTTACAAGTATGTCCGTCTATGACCATGCGTACGAATATCTGGCCTTTAACAGTTAATGGCGTTGGATATCCTAAAATATCATGGTATTCTCATTCACTGAGAAATGAAGGTACACTGAGATCTGGGCTCCAGTGCCTATGTGTATTGGATCTACCATTATATCATAACATAACACTCTCCAGGACCTCTCTTTTAGCAGATTTCCCTTGAGGGAAATCAGCTATTGAGGTTTTACTCATGACGGAATTTTCGACATTTTTCTTCAAATGTCCATCGATTCTACATAGTATATGACGAAAATGATTTCTGTTCAAATCTGTATATATATATATATATATATATATATATATATATATATATATATATATATATATATATTTGTCTGTTACCGCTCTAGCGGTCGCAATTTCTGTTTGATCCTTACCAAACTTCATATTTAAGCATTATGTAAAAAGAAAGATCAAGTTCGTTAACGGCTGAAATCGGACCAGTGGGAGGGGGGGAAGATTTTCGAAAATTCAAAATATCTCCGTTACTATACGTAGGATCGAAAAATTGTATAGAACCAATCTTACTGCAAATTAAATTTACTATAAATATTGTTATATACATTTATTCTCTATCTTGAATATTAACCGAGATATTTGCATTTGTATTCTGTGTGTTGACGCCAGGAATCGGCTATGTTCGAACTTTCCGCCGAGAGCTCTGGCGGCCGTTTCCTTAACTATTCGTCCCTCGTGAATAGGTTTAGAGGTTTCTTACTAGTACAGTTGTTATCAGGCAGACTTCTCTACTGTAAAACTTCACGTGGGAAATCTACTTCGTTTACGCAGCTCCTGCGTGACGGACTTTTTAAAGGAATATGGAAACACTAGAACTATTCCATCAATACATCTAAAATTGCAAATAAAAACGTAAAATCTATAACTATACATATAAATTTAAATTATATATAATTATATATATTCAGAAACTTGGAAAGCCATACTAAAATAAAATAAAACTCCAAAACATATGATTAATTGAAGTAGCCATTCAAATCAAATGTATGCCTGACGAAGATGATCGCATATCCATCGTAAATTTGCAGAACAAAAATTCCAACCGCTGGAGCAGATAGCCGAAATCCTCACAATGAAGATACTTCCCAGCAATGCAGCCTCAAAAACAGAATATATATATATATATATATATATATATATCGCAAAGAATAGAGATGGGAAGGAGGAAGGAAAATTAATTGAACTCTAGTCTCCCCAATTAGATACAAAACACAGTCATTAAGTTTCATAAAATGCCCCACAAAACGAGTAATACTCCTTAGAAATTTGTATCTATAAAATCTCCAATTAAAACGCAAAGTACAAGTAAAAAAATAAATAACTCAAATATTATTAACTGATCATAAATCGGGGTTAAGACGATTTAAAGGACTGATTTAATTGGCTGCTTAAACTAATCATATTTCACGAGTGCGTGAAAATGTGTTCATGTTTAGTGAAAACTACGGCCATGCAGAGTATAGTATCAAAAGAAGTCCGTCTGTAAACTAAGCACATTTCTCAGGTGAAATTTGACAATAGATAAATCCACATACTGGTTACACCATCCTGAATATTAAGTGAATAAATACAAACGGTAATATGAAATCGTTCCAGTCCATTTTCAATTTCATAATCTCTACAACGGAAAGCGTCTGAATTGTAAAACAACAGGTCAGCCAACCTCGCAGAGCTAAATATACAGATAGAAATATTCTAGGCAGGAAAGAAAAACAATTTTTCAAACATATCTGGATATAACCAATTATTTTTATTTAAAACTATTTACGATAGCTAGTGATTTAATTTATAATTTTTAGAATCCGAATAATTTTTACCTCAATCACACAAATTTTAGTAATCCAAGAACAAAAAAGTCCGTCACGCAGGGGCTGCGTAAACTAAGCAGATTTCCCACGTGAAGTAATACAATAGAGAAATCTCCATACAAGAGCCCAACACTTACGGCAAAGGGCCGAACTAGGTTTTGGCGGGAAACTCAAAAATCCGTTACCGGCCCAAATTTAATAAAAATGCAAATATCTCGGTTAATATTCAAGATAGGGAATAAATGTATAGAACAATATTTATAGTAAATTTAATTTGTAATAAGATTGATTCTATACAATTTTTCGATCCGACGCATAATAACGGAGATATTTCGAATTTTCCGAAAATCCCCCCTCTAAACCCCCCCCTCCCACTGGACCGATTTCAGCCATTAACGAACTTGATCTTCCATTTTACATAAAACGATTAAATTCCGAGTTTGGTAACGATCAAACAAAAATTGCGACCGCTAGAGCGTTAACAGACAAATATATATATATATATATATATATATATATATATAGATATATATATAAAATTTTGAACGGACCTCATTTTCGTCATCTCCTGGGTAGGATCGATGGACATTTGAAGACATTTTTCGAAACTCGCGTCATGAGTACGACCTCAATAGCTGATTTCCCTTAAGGGAAATCTGCTAAAAGAAGGGGGGGGGGTCAACAGAACGTATTTGCACATATTTCACGAAGTAAGAGTTCAGTGAAAAAATATTTGGTATTTAACCTTGAATTGAAGTGGTTCATGATATAACAGCTTATTATTAATATGACATGCGTAGGAGTGGGGGTTTAATGAAAGCGTGAAACTAAAAAATCCAAATATCTCTGTTAATATTCAAGATACAGAAAATATTTAAAGAACAACATTTATAGATTGTTTAATTTGCAATGAGATTTGTTCAACACAATATCTCTATCCGACGTATCGTAAGAAGTTCTTGATCTTATGTTTTTCATAAAATTATTCAATATGAAGTTTGGTAAAGATCGAACAAAAATGAACGGCTCTCACCCCCATCCTGATGTTTAAACTGTTTTTCTTAAAACTTATTGTATCTCAATTCATGTTCGACTTAAATCTCAATTTTCTTTTGGGTAGAATTATCATGTTAGGTGGGAGAATCTAGCGGATCTTGAAAATTCGCTAAGACAACGCAGCATACGTGTGAATAACCTTTTTTTTTTATCTTATATGCCTGTAGGAGTGTATAACTGGATTGGATGGCGGGGAAGAAGAAAAAAAGGATGGGAGTTTATTAGAGAAGCAGCTGGGTAAATAGGATGAGGGAATATTTTAAATCTTATTATCATTTTGAAGAAAAAGCTCTGGCATAGCTGCGGGCATCCATTACTTCTTAAGCCCGCCTTTTTTCTTCCTGCTTTATGTCAACTATAAATAAGACTCCTTTCTTTTGCTGAATACCGTTCAGTTGAAGAGGCCGAGGGGGCCCTTCCTTCCTTATGAGGCGCAACCATTCCTTCAAATTGGACCGATAAATTATCTTTTATTGGTAATGTTTAAAAAAAGTAAATAAATAGATAAAAACAAACAAATCTCTCCTCTTTGCGTAATAAACATCAACCTTTGACAGTCTGGTAAGATGGTTCTAATCAGGTAGACAGGATTGTTCCAACTTAATAATTGTGCATGGTTATGATTCTCAGCACATGTTTGAAACGCATGGGCAGATGTTAGTGAACATTGCGTTAGTTCAAAATCTCAACAGCAAAAATCCTGGCGGCCAATATTCAAACAGCCAAAGTTTCAACCGTCAAAATTCCGACAGCGAAAATCCTGACATCCAAAATTTCTATCCCTCAAAACCTGACAGCCAAATCTTGAGAGCCAAAATTTCACACGCCAAAATCTTGCCAGCCAAAATTGCAACCACCAAAATCCTGACAGGAAAAATTTCAATCCCCCAAATCCTGACAGCCAAAATCCTGGCGGCCAAAATTTTGACTACTTAAATCCTGACACACAGAATTGCAACCACCAAAATCCTGACAGGAAAAATTTCAATCCCTCAAATCCTGACAACCAAAATCCTGGCGGCCAAAATTTGGACTACTAAAATCCTGACATACAGAATTGCAACCACCAAAATCCTGACAGGAAAAATTTCAATCCCCAAATCCTGACAGCCAAAATCCTGGCGGCCAAAATTTTGACTACTAAAATCCTGACATACAGAATTGCAACCACCAAAATCCTGACAGCTAAAATTACAGCCTCCAAAATCCTGACAGCCAAAATTTCAATCCCTCAAATTCTGACAGCCAAAATCCTGAGGGCAAAATTTCAGACGCTAAAATCTTGACAGCTAAAGTCCTAGCAGCCGAAATCCTAACAGCCATAATCCGGACACCTAAAATACGAATAGCCAAAATCCTGAAAGACAAAATCCTGAAAGCCGAAATCCTAAAAGATAAAATCCTGGCAGCCGAAATCCTTACAGCCATGATCCGGACACCTAAAATACCGACAGCTAAAATACGAATAGCAAAAATCCTGACAGACAAAATCCTGAAAGCCGAAATCCTAACAGATAAAATCCTGAAAGCCGAAATCCTTACAGCCATAATCCGGGCACCTAAAATACCGACATCTAAAATACGAATAGCCGAAATCCTGACAGACAAAATCCTGAAAGCCGAAATCCTAACAGATAAAATCCTGGCAGTCGACATCCTAACAGCCATAATCCGGACACCTAAAATACCGAAAGCTAACATACGAATAGCCGAAATCCTAACAGATAAAATCCTGAAAGCCGAAATCCTTACAGCCATAATCCGGACACCTAAAATACCGACAGCTAAAATACGAATAGCCGAAATCCTGACAGACAAAATCCTGAAAGCCGAAATCCTAACAGATAAAATCCTGGCAGTCGACATCCTAACACCTAATCAGCCAATCTTATCATCTGACCAGTCTCAAGAAAAAAAAAATTCATGCTACCTAAACTAAGAAGATTTCCCACGTGTTGATTTGATGTACTTGTGATCTCATCTCATGTCCACTATTTCTGAGTAAAAATCCGATTTATAGAAGTGGATGTTTAATGAAGGCAGAAAAGAAGAAAGCACACCAGCGTCTCCCAGGTAGGATCGATGGTCATTTGAAGAAATGTCGAGAACCAGCTGGTTTCTTTTAAGGAAAATTGCTATTTAATCTCATTAAATAAAGGGTTGTTTTCCTGCTGAGGCAGTCGTCGGCAAATTTATACAATCCCCAAATTCTCCGTATCTCACTCTGAAATCAAACCTGAAGAAAGAAAACCATAATTCGTCCTGGACTGGTGACTGTATGTTCCAATAATGTAGGAAGAGCAAGATAATACCAAAATGAAGTTTCGTAATTACCAAATCAGCTGATGAACGTGCTACAAATTGATAACAGCACCCGTCAAATTCATTCCCTTATCAGTGGACTGATCCAAACTGATCTTGACGCGCCCAGTGGACTCGAAGTAGCCTCCAACGAAGCGAACGTTATTTTATTTGTTGACAGACTCGGGTCTGTCGACGATAACTTACCTTTGACACGTTATAAGGTATATTTGATTGTTATAAGTTATATTTTATAGGTTATATATGACGAAAAACTACATTATATATACGAGAATAGATTAGACATGCACGTTTATTAGTAGGGAGTAAATAATAAAAAATAAATTTTGAATGGATTAGTTGTAATGAATCTGATCTATGACTGACTTAATCTCTTCGCGAAATCCCCCTTTATAAAAGGCTATAGCCTGAGCCGATGTTGAACTTTGCCCCCGCCGATAATATAATAATAATAATGCTTAAAAAGTCTATTTACATGTATGCTATGTAGATTCTTCAAATAGAAGAGATTATTAAACATGCTGCCAGTTTCGGGCAACATTGGTTCCCTTCTTCAGAGCTAACAATGAACAAAAACCAACAAGTAAGAGAAATTTTTGGGAGAAAAATGGAAACAGACTTTTTTTTTAAAACAAAGGCCATAAATATAAAAGATAGATAGATAGATAGAGAGAGAGAGAGAGGAGGGAGGGAGAGAGTGAGAGAGAGAGAGAGAGAGAGAGAGGGGAGGGGGGAGAGAGAGAGAGAGAGGAGGGGGGGAGAGAGAGGAGGGTGGGAGAGAGAGAGATAGAGAGAGAGAGAGAGAGGAGAGAGAGTGAGAGAGAGAGAAAGAGTGAGAGAGAGAGAGAGTGAGTGAGAGAGAGTGAGAGAGAGTGAGTGAGAGAGAGAGAGAGAGAGTGAGAGAGAGAGAGAGAGAGAGTGAGAGAGAGAGTGAGAGAGAGAGAGAGTGAGAGAGAGAGAGAGAGAGAGAGAGAGAGAGAGAGAGAGAGAGAGAGAGAGAGAGAGAGAGAGAGAGAGAGAGAGAGAGAGAGAGAGAGAGAGAGAGAGACTAATACATAGAAAACATCAAAATTAATAAAACTACCTCCCGCTAACTTCATTTTCACGGAGCGATTTTCTAGGTTCTGTGCTTATGCGGTTGGTCTAGATACAGTATGATTACATAATGTAAGAGAGAGAGAGATAGAGTAATGGCGGCCCTATCTGCATGCCACACCCGTTTTTTAGAGCCGCCACACCCCTAAGAATGCAATTTGCTTAGAGACAGACATGCGCCGGTTCTTTATCCCCCACCTCGCTCTTACATATTTGGCTGCCCTCCATCGATCCAAGCTCTGCCTACCTGCCCTCCTTCCCTATCCCCGCACTCCACAATATATCCATCCGTGTTGCTAACAAACACTAGAATAATAACAACAATAGCAAAACAACAGCGAAAAAAGTACCTCCAACAGCCGACAATTCATTAGTTAAGGTGCACAAACCGAGAACGTAGTCATTTGATGTGCGATTGGAGAAAGCAAAATAAAAGCACCTAATCCATACGATTCGTGGAGAAGCTTTAATACAGAATAATTTTCAAATTATTCAATTCATAATTTAAAATCTTTATTTCCTACGATTCAAAGACAAGGTCGAGACAACAAGAGATGAAGTCGTACAAGAAAGACTCATAATACGGGACAAATGATTTACGCATGGTTATCTTATGACAAAATATCAACCCCCGATGTGTGGGAAGTGTAACACAGATTTAACTACCTACCACATATTAATGGACTCGAGTACGTTTACAAATATCCGAAACGAATTCATTATTTCCAATAATATAGAAGTGGCACTTGGGGATGACTCCAAAGAGCTAGATAAATTGTTTAATTTTAAAGAAATTACAAATTTGTATAAACAAATATAAATTATGTATTTTTGTATCCTCGTTTTGAATAGCGATATAAATGACGATATATTATTATTATATAATTTTTACAAACACAGTTTACTCTCAAAATGCAAATAATTATCCAAACGAGAGTATAGATATTACCGGACGATGATAACCAAGTACTTTTACGCACTAAAACCTTAAGAAACAACAACAAACAAATATAAGATATGACACCGATAGCATAGTCATTTACCTTGTAGTAGCCGAATACTTACTTCAGTCATCTACTGGTCAGGATTCAAAGATAAGCTGTAAAATGGTGAACCCAGTAATTTGCAATTAAATTTGTGAAAGCAAAATTAAAACACTTAATGCCTACGATTCAAGGATAAGATGTGAAGCAGAGGGCTTAGTCATTTGCAATAATCTGTGTGAAGGCAAAATTAAAACATCCTAAGTCCCACCCTGGGTAGAAAAGGGTGGTAACCTGAAGATAACACGTCCCAATTAGCCTGAGTTGCAAAAAGTGGACGTTAATAAATAATAATAATAATAATAAAACACTTAATGCCTACGATTCATGGATAAGGTGTGAAACAGAGGGCTTAGTCATTTGTAATAAAATGTGTGAAAGCAAAATTAAAACACTTAATGCCTACGATTCATGGATAAGGTGTGAAACAGAGGGCTTAGTCATCTGCAATAAAATGTGTGATAGCAAAATTAAAACACTTAATGCCTACGATTCATGGATAAGGTATGAAACAGAGGGCTTAGTCATTTGCAATAAAATGTGTGATAGGAAAATTAAAACACTCAATGCCTACGATTCATGGATAAGGTATGAAACAGAGGGCTTAGTCATTTGCAATTAAATTTGTGAAAGCAAAATTAAAACACTCAATGCCTACGATTCATGGATAAGGTATGAAACAGAGGGCTTAGTCATTTGCAATAAAATGTGTGATAGCAAAATTAAAACACTCAATGCCTACGATTCATGGATAAGGTATGAAACAGAGGGCTTAGTCATTTGCAATTAAATGTGTGATAGCAAAATTAAAACACTCAATGCCTACGATTCATGGATAAGATGTGAAACAGAGGGCTTAGTCATCTGCAATAAAATGTGTGATAGGAAAATTGAAACACTTAATGCCTACGATTCATGGATAAGGTATGAAACAGAGGGCTTAGTCATTTGCAATAAAATGTGTGATAGCAAAATTAAAACACTCAATGCCTACGATTCATGGATAAGGTATGAAACAGAGGACTTAGTCATTTGCAATTAAATTTGTGAAAGCAAAATTAAAACACTCAATGCCTACGATTCATGGATAAGGTATGAAACAGAGGGCTTAGTCATTTGCAATAAAATGTGTGATAGCAAAATTAAAACACTCAATGCCTACGATTCATGGATAAGGTATGAAACAGAGGGCTTAGTCATTTGCAATTAAATGTGTGATAGCAAAATTAAAACACTCAATGCCTACGATTCATGGATAAGGTATGAAACAGAGGGCTTAGTCATTTGCAATTAAATGTGTATATAATAAAACAGAAAGTTGAGAGACTCCTGTCGGCCACTTTTTAAGGAGTCAAAAAGAATGTCTTCCCCCTCAATATATATTCAAAACTGTATTGTTTATGAAAAAAATCATGAATTTGTTTTTTCAATAATAGCATAACACATAATCATAAAACAAGATACAGAATTATTCCCCAAGCCCCCAACAAAAATGTTCAATAATTAAATAAAACTACTAAATATTTGTCATAAATATCAGTCTAAAATAATTTGTGATGAAGTACATTGACTCTGAATAGTTATTTATTATACAAGTGACGAAAGTAGATCATTTTACAACTCGAGTGAAACGTTTACCCACACGAGCGAAGCGAGTCTGGTAATTTCACGAGAGTCGTAAATTCTACTTTCGTCACGAGTGTACCTAATATTAATTTTTTTCTGTAATCGTGTAATACATGATCAGATCTAACCAGAATATGAACAAAATTAGGATGTTGTGAAGAATATGGTATGTTGTTGGTAGGTTATAGGCATGGTTGTGAAACAACTAGTGATGATTGTGAAGTAGTGCAGTTATAAACAAGTGCAGGTTATAAACAAGGAAGGTAATTATTATTATATTTAAATTTAAAAATATATTGATTATTTCCACCAATAATTCATTCACATTTCAATTTATTTTGTTAAAATAAATTCTTACAACGTTAAGAAACATTTAAAAGCATTTAATTTCCAACTTCAAATTATTTTTTAATTTATACTTATTACTAATTAAGAAGGCAATTCACTTTCTTCACTCTATTGCAAAATGTTTCACTTTCTTCACTCATTTCAGTTTAGTCATGTTACCATTTATTCAACGATTACAGAAAAAATAATTTATGTTTTTGAGTTGTAAAAGAATTGTACATATTTAGAGTTGTATGAAGATTGTTAATAAACTAGTTTATTGTATATAATTATTTAAATTAACGAGTTTTGTACTATGTATTCTTAGAATTTAATCTAATTTTTAAAGAATTCATTATATAAGTATAAATGTAATTCCAATAATTTGTAAAGAATTTAATTGGCATAATATCACAAAATTGTTTCTAGAAAAACAAATGACGTATCCTACTATTTTATGGCAACATTTAATGGAAATGAACATATAACCTATTTAACATATAATCTATAACATATTTAACATATAATCTATTTAACATATAACCTATAACATATTTAACATATAACATAATCAAAAAAAACCTATAACATATTCAACATATATAACATATTAAACCTATAACATATAATTATTATATTTACGTAAGTATGCTCATTTCTGCAAATATTTTCAGTATTGCCCTACATTATAATTTTTTGAAAATGTTGTTTTGTTTCAAGTATTGTAATACGCGGTCTATGTACGTGCTACAGTCATGTAGTAATTCAGTCCAAGTGTATGGTAGGTCTATGTGAGTCCTTAGATAGCAGTCAGTATATGCTTTATAGTAAGCCTACAGTTAGAGTGTTGGCAGTAGGGTTCGTCTTCTCCAGTAAGTAGGTAAGTGTGCGTTAATCGTGAATGGCCAGTTCTCAACCTCGTTAAAACTACTTCTTCTCTTCTAATTAGCCTTTTTGAGGAAGGCCATTCACCAAGTGTATGTTTCAGTTCTCGAAGTTTGTTATCAGTTGTGGTAAACCAAGTTTTCTGCCATGAATTGAGTATCATATGTTTTGCTTGGGCTTGAATATCTTGGTATGTACAGTATGTATTGTCGTGAGTTCTTTTTTAGTAGCTGACTTGGCAAGTTCGTCTACTTGTGTGCTTTGTTTAATGTTTGTATGTCCGGGTAACCAGTACATAGTTATTTTTTGTTTAATGTCTGGATTTTGTGTAATATGTACGAGATGAGTGGATGTGAACTATATATGTTTTTTAGTGAATGTAATGAGCTAAGAGAGTCAGTGAAAATTATGATGTCCTTGTCTGTAGTGTCAGGTATATTGTCTATCGCAAGTTTGAGGGCTTCAAGCTCAGCTGTTTATATTGTATAAGAATAAGAAACAGGGGACTGATTGGTAATGTCTGATTTATTCCTTGTGCGCAAACCATGTAAACAGAAGCTAGAAGTTAGTATTCATTAATATTATTAACCAATGAGAACTGTATTGTATGATCTATAGATTACTCGCGACTTCATATCCGTAATAATAATAGCATAGCAATAAATTAATGATTTTATTATGCATTCCCAAATTTCAAGGCAAGTGACTAAGTCCCCTGTATAAGGATAAGAAACAGGGGACTTAGTCACTTGCCTTGAAATTTGAGAATGCATAATAAAATCATTAATTTATTAAAATGTTATTATTATTACGGATATGAAGTCGCGAGTAATCTATAGATCATACAATACAGTTCTCATTGGTTAATAATATTAATGAATACTAACTTCTAGCTTCTGTTTACATGGTTTGCACACAAGGAATAAATCAGACATCACCAATCTGATTGGGTAATATTGATGAATCTTCTGTGGTCCTAGGGTCGGCCATAAACCGGAAATAATGGCTTTAGAGGAAGGGGAAATTCGAAAATTCAAATTATCTCAGGTGTTTAGAGCTGGACCAAAAGATGTTATAGAACCAATCTGGTTAAAGTATTGATGCATTACAATGGTTGGTTCATGTATTTTTTTATAACTCAATCATTAAGTCGCGTTTTCGGCCCTCAGTAACCCCCCTCCCCCACTACAACTCAAATGGATTTTTATTTAAAAACTAGTTGACCCGGCAAACTTTGTTTTGCCTTATAAATTATTTCTAGTTTCTAAATAAATTCTAGTGTAGACAAAAAGTAACTTACTTATTAGAAGTGTGTAAGCATGTGGTATATGCGTGAAATAGGCATGGAGCGCTATCAACGATAAGGGAATATAAAAATAACAACCGCCAAACAATATTATTTTTATGTTATTATAGTTTATTTCTTAAAATTACACATCACATATTAATTACGACAGTAACACTGACAAACAACATCAATCTTTTAATGCTATAGCGTGAACAATATTTTTTGTTAGCCCATCTTTCCAACAAACAAACTGGATGGTTAACCCACTTGAGAACATGCTACGTACAATTGTCTGTGTGAAAAACATGGTGTTCTCAAATCTAAGCCACAAATAGACATCGTTTGGCCTTGGGATTTGTTGACTGTCCTTCCAAATGCCAATCTAATCGGAAACTGAATTCGTTTGAATTGAATTGGCACATCTGTAAGTATGATAGGAATCCGTGGTATTAATATATTTTCACCTTTGAACTTGCCATTTAAAATGCTGGCTTCGACCTTTAAGGTTATTTAAATCACTTATTTAACTAAAACTTGATTAACTGAACTAATTGTGCCAAATACACTTTAAATTAATAATTTTATTAATATGAATAAAATAGTAATAATTTATTATTATGATAATTGTAAACGTTACTACTTACACTTGATACATAAACAATAATGATGGCCGAAAACTGATGAGTGAGAGAAGTCTTATTGTGTGAGTGAAACAGGAGACCGGCTTCAGTCGCATCCCTACTCCGTGCTGTTTACTTAGAACTGACACCGGTATAGTGTGGCATTTCACTCAACAGGAAAGGCGCGGAATATTTTAAGAATCTAAGATTGGTAACACTAAGCATATATCAGAATTAAACTTTAATAATAAAATTAAATGTTTATTTTCATAAAAAAATTTTTAGTGATGCCATAAGCTAAGGGAAATTTTAATCGAAGTACATACAGTTAAAAACACTATAATTGATCAGTTATCGAGCGGGATAATGATTAAATTACTAAAATGGCTATAAAAAAATAGGGGTTGGTGATAAAAAAGTAAAAATTTAGGGTTGTATGTATTTTTAATGCCACATTATAAAAAAAAAAAATAAAAACAAAAAATTAAAAAAAAAGATGTTAAGGGTGAACAACTCTTATCACTTAGGGGTATGAAAAATAGATAGTAGCCGATTCTCAGACCTACTAAATACGCATATAAAATTTGGTAAAAATCGGTAAAGCCGTTTCGAAGGAGTACGCTAACTAACATTGTGACACGGAAATTTTGTGTATTAGATAGAGACTTTGTGGTGAGATGGGATCAGTAAAATGTCATACCAGCACACAGGAAATCAGTTACCTGTACGATTTTTGTATTCCAGACATAATAACGGACATACTTTTAACCTCTTATCCAAAAATATTTTTGACGTAACCTGTTGCGTTTATTATATGTTTTTGTAATAAATATATTTCATTTGATCCACTCGAAGTGCGGACCAAAGAGATAGATGTACCTGTATTGCCAGGTTGGTGGGGTATTGTGTTCCAATATGTCATTGATTGGTGGATAGAGCTGAGTAGCGAGGCAGCCAGCCAATAGCATATGGGGTTCCGATCAACCCTTTCGCTTTGAATAGATAACTAGATGAGGCGAGGGGATGATAATCTGACCCAGGTACCGCGGCTAGTTCAAAGCAACATGGAGGTTCAAACATACATACATGCAGGCGTCACTATGCTCTACAGTAGCTGTAGGACCTGGACCTTTACAGTCAATTTTTCGTACGGTGGTCCCTAGCCTCCCTAAGTCGTCAATCAAAACATCCAACTACTTTTGTCTGAGCCGGCCTCTTTCCCTCTCTAACTTATCCACAAGTCAACATTTTCCTGAACCAACTGTATTAGTCTTTCGTCTCACAGTAATCAAATGAAAGACTCTGCAATACGAAAATATAACGTGCTTGCTACCAAACTCTTATTTCTACTAAACACAGATGCTTTTAATTATATATATATATATATATATATATATATATAAATACTTACGGACATACCATTTACTGTCCTAAGCAACTTTGGTCTTCGCAACATCTTGTACATTTGCCCTGGAGTGATGTTTAAAGCGAAAATATTTCACAGGATAATCCTCGTGCACTATTACTCCTAATGGATATATCCCCCCAAGTATTTAAACGTATTGCTGCAAGTAGAAAAGTCCATCTTGCAGGAGCTGCGTAAACTAAGCAGATTTCCCAAGTGCTGATATGACATATTATTGATCTCATGTCCCCGTATACTTGCTACATATAAGTAAAAAGTCCGTCACGCAGGGGCTGCGTAAACTAAGCAGATTTCCCATGTGGAGTTTTATAATAGAGAAATTTCAGAATAGAGAGTAACAGTTACGGGAAGGGCCCGAACTAGCTCTTGACGGAAACTCACGACTAGACCCGAAGTTAGCCGATCTCATCTCAGAAGCTGAAAACAGAAAAATGCAAATATCTCGGTTAATATTCACGATACAGAATAAATGTATATAACATTATTTATAGTAAATTTAATTTGCAATAAGATTGCTTCTATATACTTTTTCGATCCGACGTATAGTAACGGAGATATTTCGAATTTTTAAAAATCCTCCCCTCTAGACCCCTCCCCCTCCCACTGGTCCGATTTCAGCCATTAACGAATTTGATCTTTATTTTTGCACAAAACGTTTAAATATCGAGTTTGGTAACGATCAAACGAAAATATATATCTATCTATATATATATATATATATATATATATATATATATATATATATAATTTTGAACGGACTTCATTTTCGTCATCTCCTGGGTAGGATCGATGGACATTTGAAGAAATTTTTCGAAACTCACGTCATGAGTACGACCTCAATAGCTGATTTCCCTTAAGGGAAATCTGCTAAAATCTGTTCAAGAAGAGGGGGTTTTACTGAATGCTTAACAACTCTTACGAACAACTGTTCTAGAGCATCAATTACGGATATATTTGAAATTTTGCTACATCTATCTCAAAACTCCCCTTTTCCAGATATAAAATCTCATTCTCAAAATGACATGAGTAGGAGAGAGGGTTTGCTGAAGGCTGAAAACTATAAAATGCAAATATCTCGGTTAACATACAGGATAGGGAAAAAATGTATATAACAATATTTATAGACAATTATATTTGTAATATGATTGAACTAAAAACATTTTTCGGCCCCACTCATAATAACGGAGATATTTTAAATCTTCAAAATGTCCCCCTCCTTTCACTAGTCCGACTTCAGCCGTTAAAGATCTTTAGTTTTACATAAAACATTTAAATATGGACTTTGGTTTGGGGACAAACAAAAATGTCGACCGCTAGAGCGTTAACAGACAACTATATATACATATATATATATATATATATATATATATATATATATATATATAATAACAATCTTGAACTGTGGTAATACCTTTGCATAATCTATAAAGGAAATGATTTTATTGCTACGTAATTCATTTAAACAAGAACCCTTATTAAAAGTCAGTCTTGTGATTTTTATTGCTCATTTTCGTCATCATGGGTAGGATCGATGGACATTTGAAGAATTTTTCGAAAATTGCATAAAGAGTACCACCTCAATACTACAGTGGTGGAACTAGAACCGACTCAGTTCGAAAGCATCACTCCAAAACTTGGCGGAATGCCTTGAGGTCTCAAATACTTGGTATCGTCCATAATCATACAAGTCTACAGATCTTGCTCTATTCATAATATGTAATTGATTGGTGGGTAGAGGAGAGAAGTAAGGCAGGCAGCCAATAGGATGAAGGCAGGAGAAACCCTTCACCACTTCAACCCTTCCAGCTTGAATAGATAACTAGCTGGGAGGGGAGGAAAAAACCCATTCAACTAGAGCAGGTACTAGAAGATATCGCAGAGATAGTGTTATCATCAGATAATGAATATATATTCTTATTTACTTGGGGTTTTAAATACAACAAAATAGCAAACCCTCAAACCTATTGAATATGACCACTGTCGGCGACCTTTCCCAGCCCGATCAGCCAGTCTACTGGAGACAACTCATTCCAGGTCCTCCTTGGTTAACGGGGGTTGTGACGTCTAGTTGATCACTCACTAGGTAAAACTCTGATCGTGAATAACTCGAGCCCTCTTGAAGGTGGCGAAAGATCTTTATGGTCTACAATTGTAACCGAAAATATATATAGTTTTGACCGGACCTCATTTTGTTGTGTTGGATCGCTGGACAAGTAAAGGAATGTTTCGAATATCGATCTTGAGTACAACCTTTCTTTTAAGGTCTAAAAAAATCTAAATGATTGTTAGACCAAAAAGGTTGGGCTGACAAATTTTCTCTCTCTCTCTCTCTCTCTCTCTCACACACACACACACACAAACACACACACACACACAAACTCTCTCTCTCTCTCTCTCTCTCTCTCTCTCTCTATCTATCTCTATCTCTATTTCTTTCACCCTCTCTCCCCCTCCCTCTCTTTTTTCTCTCATATCACAAGGCACGCTCGTCGAGTACAAATTGATAACTTCTTGTTATAAATTTCTATGTTATCCTTATTCATACTCACTCTATTCGCATGATTCACCAGTGGAATATACAATGTTGAATCATATAATAAATAGGAACAGTTATTGTCCTTCATTTATTGTGAGTAAGCAATCCAATCCATCTGCCTGTCAATCCTTAATGTTGCACTACAAAGGCTGTGCTGATATTTACATTAGCATAACTGACCTTGCATTCTGCATTCATCGAATCAAGTTTCATTACATAAACATTATAGTTAAATGTTGTTTATTCG
Source organism: Riptortus pedestris (assembly GCA_019009955.1). NCBI lineage: Eukaryota > Metazoa > Arthropoda > Insecta > Hemiptera > Alydidae > Riptortus > Riptortus pedestris. The sequence continues at coordinate 7,462,774 of CM032228.1, forward strand.
CTCTCTTATTATGAATGTCTTTTGCATAATTTATAGAGGGAATGATTCTATGTGCTTTGTATTTCCATTCAACAAGAGCTTTTATTTAAAGCCAGGTCTTGTCATTTTTAAATATAAGTAGCCGGTAGAACTGGTGGCTGTTATATTATTTATTTATTTTTAAATCAGTTATTGGGGTGTCCTATCCTAAGTCTTGTTATTACAACTTGGTCTCGTCTATTGTCACGTCTGCTTGATGGCTACTCCCTTATATACAAGGCTTTATTTCTAGCAGATGATTTTCTGACGCGCTATGTAAATAAAGTTTAGTGCCCTATGCTTGGTTAAACCTGGTAGTGCATTATTCGAGAGCGTACCACACTCGATGGCAGAGAGGATTAAGACAAGGAGAGCCATCCCACATCAGACATAGTTCAGAATATATCGCAGAGTAACCCCAGAAATAAAATACCGAGTTCCCTAAGTGCTGTAGAGTGTAGCTGCTAAATGTTAGTATATCATATATGAGATATGTTTAGTTGGGTCGATAATGCTAGTTGGAATCCTATTATAGACTTTAAAAGGCGGAAAATGAGCTTAACCCTTCGGAGGGTCAATTTCTCAGCCCTTACATCACCCCCCCCCACGAATATTCTCACCCTTCGTTTTTTCATCGCAGCCCCACATCAATAGCTACCAAATTGGATTTTTCATAGACCCCAAAATATTCAACAAGATATAGTAGCCAATTCAAGCTCAGCATTTTAATCCTTCCCAATTTCTTATCATTCTAATTGTCATGAATAGGATATGACAGATACTCTTTGGATGGGAATTTAAGTTGTGAACACATGTGACATATGTCAGGTAATATTAGTTTATGGTATTTATTTGAGATATTTCCTTATTCCGGCGGTGGGACAAACAACTAATTTTCGTAGTTCCTCGGGATATCGACCGTTGGTAACTCGCACTACTAACCTTAGAATGTCGGAATTTCATATTTAGTCATACTGTTTCTGTGTGTCAAGTTGTGTGCCTTATTACCCACAGACTGGGTAACTAGATTGCCCGCTCAGTGGGTTATATAAATTATTCTTACAATTCAGAAGCCGTTTCAGTTGGGAATTTATTTTAATTAACTGAAAGATTTCTCATTATCTAATCACGGTGGTATTGTGTTACCAGTATACAGATTTCTCTATTGTAAAACTTCACATGGGAAATCTGCTTAGTTTACGCAGCCCCTGCGTGACGGACTTTTTTTTCTTTCTTTTTAAAACGAGGTGAGGGCTCAGGTTAGTCATGTGCATTAAGGCGTTGGTCATAATCACATTTGGTAAATCTAGTGTCGTGAGTTCGATTCTCGCCTGGGAAAGAGGAATTATTTAGTGACGAGCTCATTAAATTATATCCTTAGTCCCGTCCTAATTAGCCTCCGTAACACTAACAACATGTGGACGTTAATAAATAACTAACTAAAATCAGTTTATAATTAACATTTAATTTAATAATTGTATCTTGTTTCATGCTGTCAACGACTGTGTTATTATAATTGTATATATTTTTATTTATAAGTTTATTTTAGACAGACGTATTAAGGTAGAATTATCAAATTAACTATAATTGGCTCCTTGGCCTCGTTACATATTATGCCAATAAACTATTATTTATCTAGCTATGTATCTATGTAAATAGAATATTGCTTTCTGGCGAGAATCATGTATAATTTGTGAATTTTAGAGTTAGCCTCTGGTGCTAATTTATTTATTTAAGTCTTTATTATATATATTGTTACGTTTTTATTACCAAAACCAGTAATAAACGTTTTTAATAAGAGTTCTTTTGGATTGCAAAATTAAATACTCGCAAGTTTCACAGTTTTTATTACTGCACAATTTATTTCACAATGCACAATACACTTGGTAATTATTCTTAATTACTACTCACAGGATACACTGATAGCGTCACTGTTCTTCAGTTTACACAGTCCAACAATTCACTCACGGTCACTGAAATTCACAACAAGACGGCACTGCACTGTCCTTGACTTCGCGGCACTTCACTGTCCTTTACTTCGCGGCACTGCACTGTCCTTTACTTCGCGGCACTGCACTGTCTTAAACGGCACTAAACTGTTACTTACAGTCACGGCACAACACTGCTCTTCTTCTAAAAACACTTTACCGCACTGCACTAAGTCGCACTGTAGCACTGATGTGAACATCAAGATCGCTGAGCATAAAAACTGACTGCTCACGGCTGGCCCGAGCTTCTTTATATAGTTGTCGCATACATCAAAGGGGAATTGTCTAGTTCATTCCAGGCTGGGCTAGACGAGCCTAGTAGGGGCTCGACCTTTTGTCGGTCTCTTTGATCTATCTCGCACTTCCCAAATACGCAACTCTCTCTCAGAAGGATTATTCATGTATTTAATTTTCGCAACAATATATATACAAAAAATATAAATGATAATTAAAAAAAGTCTGCGTAAACTAAGCAAATTTCCCTCATGAAGTTTAATAATAGATGAGTCTACCTACTGGTAACATAACAACACTGTCAACATTAATTGAATAAGTACAAACGTTAATAAGAAATATTTCCCTTCCCGACGGGAAGCGATTGAAATGTAAACAAACAGGTCTGTCAGCTTCTCACCGGAAAGAAAAACAATTACTAAAATATATCAGAATATATATAACTATGTCTAGTGCTGTAATTCATAATGAATCATAGCAATTTTTATCGCATTCAACCAAATTTTAGTAGTCCAAGAATTTAAGAGGGGGGGGGGATCACCAGATCATATTGGCATGCATCCCGTTTAACAAAGAACTCTTGAAAACATATTTAGTATTTAAGCTTCGGGTAATGTGGTTTATTATATAACAGAGTATTGTTTAAATAATATGAGCAGAAGTGGGGGTTTGCTGAAGGCTGAAAACTGAAAAATGCAAATATCTCGGTTAATATTCAAAATTGAGTATAAAAGCATATAACAATATTTACAGTGCATTTCATTTGCAATAATATTGGGTCTGTACAATTTTCCGATCCGACGTATAGTAACGGAGATAATTCGAATTTTCGAAAATCCCCCTCTAAACCCCCCCCCCGCTCCCATTTCTCCGATTTCTGCCATTAACGATCTTGATCTTCCTTTTTACATAAAACAATTAAATATCGAGTTTGATAACGATCAAACAAAAATTGCGATCGCTAGTACGTTTACAGACAAATAGTAATTAAATCTTAATCTCTCTTTCACAAAATAAAATATCTCTACAAATTAGACTCAGCCAGAGTTACTGCCATTGTTATTTCTGCAAACAAAGAATACAGCCAATAATACTGAGCATTTAAATTTATGTGACGAGATAATTATGCATTTACAAAAGGACTTTCTAATAAATGCACTAGCTTTTATAATATATCGACAATAATGTATTTACAAGTGCATAATAATTGACACCAAATAATTATCTAATTTCAAACAAGTTTACAACATTTCTATATAAACAGCTAAATTGGTTTCATATAAACATTCACATGTGGCACAAACTGGGAATAGTTAATTATTGTAGTCATCAATACGCATTTTAGCAGATTTCCCTTAAGGGAAATCAGCTATTGAGGTCATACTCATGACGCGATTTTCGAAACATTTCTTCAAATGTCCATCGACCCTACCCAGGAGATGACGAAAATGAGGTCCGTTCAAAATTATATATATATATATACACACACACACACATATATATATATATATATATATATATATATATATATATATACATACATATATATATTTGTCTGTTAACGCTCTAGCGGTCGCAATTTTTGTTTGATCGTTACGAAACTCGATATGTAAAAAGACTGATCAAGTTAGTTCGGCCATTTTCGTCGTTGCACGGCTCAGGTGGAAGCTTCTTCTAACCTTACCTGTCGTTTCTAACCTTACCTTACCTTCGTTACTTTGTGAGATTTATGCAAATACGTTCTGTTCATCCGCCCCCCCCCTTCTTTAGTTCTTGGACTACTAAAATTTGAGTTATTAAAATATAAATTATTCTTACAATTCAGAAGCCGTTTCAGTTGGGAATTTATTTTAATTAACTTAAAGATTTCTCATTACAGTTTGTATTTAATGAGGGTGGTATTGTGTTACCAGTATGCAGATTTCTCTATTGTAAAACTTCACGTGGGAAATCTGCTTAGTTCATGCAGCCCCTGCGTGACGGACTTTTTGTATTTAGAGTGAAACATAAAATGGTTTGCTTCAACCAAGATATCTGAACAATTTAAGACCCCCAGCGAGAGATAAATCATGTTTGCCGAAAGGAATCAATCAGATATTTAAATAGTGACTCTGATGAGTGATGAGTGTGCTACAAATACTGGCTGTGTTGATGATGATGTTGAGCAGACTAGGAATTAGCATGCTATCCATCATGCTATCCCCACCCCTCTGCTAATTCATAGATTGGCAGCCACCCCTATCAACATGGGGTAGATATCGGTCAATAACATGGGGGTAGTAGGGTCGCCATGCTTTAATCTGACATTGATGACACATTGCTATCATAGACCTATACTAGAATAATTTATTTGGAGCATTCGATATTGCTCGAACCATTTCGAGACGATGTTGCCCAAATAAAAAGAAAAGGAAGAACCTGAACGACAATAACGAAAAACAAAAAAAACTTCAAAAGCAATAACAATAAAAAAGTACAAAGAATAAAAAAACTTAAACAACAATAAAAAAAGAAGAAACAAAAAAAAATTAATAACAATAAAAAAGAAGAATAAACAAAAAATGTCAATAACAATAACAATAAAGAAGTATACAGAACAAAAAACTTGAACAACAATAACAATAAAAATGAAGAAAGAACAACAAATTTCAATAACAATAAAGAAGTACAAAGCACAAAAAACTTCAATAACAATTAAAAAGAAGAAAGAACAAAACATAACAATAACAATAAAGAAGTAGAAATAATAAAAAACTTCAATAATAATAAAAAAGAAGAAAAAACAAAAAATAACAATAACAATAAAGAAGTAGAAATAATAAAAAACTTCAATAATAATAAAAAAGAAGAAAGAACTAAAAATAACGATAACGATAAAGAAGTAGAAATAATAAAAAACTTCAATAATAATAAAAAAGAAGAAAAAACAAAAAATAACAATAACAATAAAGAAGTAGAAATAATAAAAAATTTCAACAACAATAACCATAAAAAAGGAGAAAGAACAAAAACTTTAAATAACAATAACAATAAAAGAGAAGGGAAAAAAAAACTTCAGCAACAATAATGAAGAACAAAGAACAAAAAACTTCAACAACAATAACAATAAAAAAAATAAAGAAGAAAATCTTCAACTTTAATAACAATAAAGAAGAAATAACAAACAATTTCAACAAAAAGAACCATAAAAAAGGAGAAAGAACAAGAAAATTAAATAATAATAACAATATAAAAGAAGAAATAACAATCAATTTCAACAAAAAGAACCATAAAAAAGGAGAAAGAACAAGAAAATTAAATAATAATAACAATATAAAAGAAGAAATAACAATCAATTTCAATAACAATAAAGAAGTACAAATAACAAACAACTTCAATAACAATGACAAAAAAAGAAGAAGAAAGAACAAACAATTCGATAACAATAAAAAAGAAGAAAAACCAACAACAATAACCTAATATTAACAACAATAACAAAAAGCAAAATCATCAACTGAAATAACAAAAAATCAACTACCATAACAAAAAAAATGTGAAATTGAAAAACAAGTTGAAATTGACCATTAAATCCAAATAGTAAATAACCATCCAAATTCATACTTTAGTTAATTCATTATGACCTTTCGGCCTTTTTGGCTATCTTCAAATAATCCTTTGAAATAATTATTAATTCTCAACGCATAATTATTCAATCTATGACAAATGTGAAATATCATAACATGTAACATAAACCTAAAACTGCATAATATTTTCCTGTGGAGCATAATTAGGAGGAAGGAAGACAACAAATTTTTCCTGGTGGAATGTAAATTAATTAAAATAAAATGATTGTCTCTACGGCCCATGAAGGTGCAGGAGTGGGGAACGGTTTTGGTGGATGATCACCTGATGTCCAACGAGGAAAGATTCCTGTCCTAGAGGTGTCTGGACTGAAAGATGGGATACAATGCTCAGTTTTATTTAGCTGTGTGGTTACCGGACTTCTACCCCCGTGCTCGCAGCATTCTCAGCATAGCGGGGCAATTGAGTAGCTGCTTGAGTAAAGAAGTTCCTATCTGAGGTCAATAATGATGCTATACTGCCGACATCCCATCACAGCCTGAAACATATCTTCTCACGTATGCAGATGATACTGCAATCTTGGCCTCCAACTCAAACCCAAATATGGCATCGGCATCTCTACAAGAACACCTAGCTCTGCTAGAATCCTGGCTGACTCAGTGGAGGATCAAGGTCAACAGCAGCAAATCAAGCCATGTAACATTTACTCTCCGACGCTCCATTTGCCCTCCAGTTACACTCAATAGTGCACTAATTCCCCATTAATCACAAATTAGGTATCTAGGACTCACAGGAGACAAGCGACTGATTTGGAAACCTCACATCACATTAAAAAGACAACAATTGAATCGCCGGTACAGACTTCTACCAAGGCTACTTGACAACAGACCTAAACTATCACTGCATTTCAAACGACTGATTAATACGACAGTACTCAGACCAACATGGACATACGGACTTGAACTTTGGGGTTCCACTAAACCATTATATTCCTCCAAAATCCAAACCCTCCAATCCAGAATACTCCGATAAATTACAGATTCCCCATTTAACGTATCCAAACAGCTCTCCATAATGACCTTATTATTCCTTTTGTCCATAGCCTCGCCAAATCCCGATATCAGAAATTCCACTCTCTTCTTCCCGCTCATCCTAACCCTTTAGTCGAGTCATTCTCATCTTCCCATATTCCAGAAAACCCAAGACGTGTAAGTGGCCAAGAGATGTTCTTCTGTAGTGGAAAGCATGACTCCGATTCGATATAATCCGATGTTCATTCCTATGTGGGTATTGTCAATGGACAACCTCACACCTCAAGCCAATAGTCAAGTCAATTGTTATCCTTATCATACATGTCATTTGCTTGTAACATTTATATATTGTTCCAAAAAATGAATTTAAAAAAAAGTAATAAAAAATAAATTGT
>CM032228.1:7475000-7527500 GCA_019009955.1 Riptortus pedestris
CCGATTTCAGCCTTTAACGAACTTGATCTTTCTTTTTACATAAAAAGACTAAATGTCGAGCTTGGTAACGGTCAAACAGAAATTGCCCCCTTCTTTTCCCGCAAACTTAATTCACATTTTCCTACATGTTTCGAGGCTTGCCTACCACCTCTTCAGGGGCTATTCCGTTTCAACTTATAATAACATTAATTTTTAAAAATACCAATGATAATTCATTGCTACATTGTCATACTTATAAGTAATAAAATAAATAAAACCGAACGAAAATAATAAATAAATAATAATATCGAACGAATTAGCAATTATTATCACACACACACACACACACACACACACACACACACACACACACACACACACATATATATATATATATATATATATATATATATATATATATATATATCATCTTAAAATGTATGGTTTTATAACTTTTTCCATTTTTATATTTTGTTTCTTTCAATTAGTTTTCTTATTTACAAATTTGTTTTTCTAAATTCGTCCCTTTATCTTTTCTTTTATTTATTTTATTTTTTGGGGAGATTTATTTATTTTTGTTCTTTTATTTTAATCCAGTGTATAGCAATCGACATTATCAGTCAGACCTGTAAACCACTAATATTGCTTTACTCTATTAAAGAAACCAGATCGGTTGTGCAAGGGCTCTAGAACGTCTAGTTGGCTGATGTTAGCCCAGTTGTTTTGTTTTCACAATCATTCAGTATAGTGCATTATTAAATTATTTTTGAAATTAAAATATTTCTAATATTACACCGGATCTTCTGTAAAGAAAAAAATAATAAACTTACCTTATAAATAATGTTGCCACAATTGACGAAATGTGATTAATCTTTTAATCATATAATCAGAGATTTAAGCCCCCCACTATCCCCTTGGCTAATTAGCTATTGCCTGGGAATATATTTGACATTATCTGCCAGCTGATAAGGGACACGCGATGAATTGATAACATTACATTATCAAAGGCACCACGCTCCACCACAGCACTCTCTCCCCACAAACACATTTGTTATTCCTTGTCTTTCCCTGTATATATATACTAGCTCAGATACCCGGCTTCGCCCGGGAATTCATTTGAGGCTGAATGGTGATGGTATTTTTTAGCAGGCTTTACACTGCACAATATTTTGACATTTACCCGTCCCAGTGTTTAGGATTGATGCACATCTTTGCCGTGGATTTGCTAATAATAGAATTATTTGTTCGATAAGGCTTCACAGTCTTCGATATTTTTATATTTCCCGTCTCTTATACATGTAAATATGGTGAATTTTTATTTCAGGTCTCCCTTTTAACCCTCCTCCCGTTCGAATCTAAAAATTTTAATATAACTTATAATCATGGAAGAATTAATGCTAATTGACATACAGAGTTTTGTTAAGTTCCGTTCAGCCGTTATTGCCCGCTAAAGTTTTAACGTATAACTCATTTATACTTAGGTATACGACAAAAGTGTATATAACAAAAGTTACTCCAAATAACAAAATAAACAACTTTTGTTATGTTTATATTTGCGGAAAAACCAATAGGAAACGAAATATCGCTATTTTTAATTTCAGGCTTCGCTTATAACCCCCACTCCTGCCCGTCCATAGAAATGTTGGTATGGCTTATTATAATGAAGGTCTCACTGCTAATACACATACCGAGTTTTATTTAGTTCGGTTGAGTCTTTTTTGGCAAATAATATTGTTGACTACCGCTATAATTTTTAGCGTATAACGCATTTAAACTTCGGTATACGACAAAAGTGTATATAACAAAAGTTACTCTAAATAACAAAATAAACAACTTTTGTTATGTGCATATTTACCGAAAAACCAATAGAAAACGAAATATCGCTATTTTTAATTTCAGGCTTTCCTTATAACCCCCCCCCACTCCTGTTCGTTTCAGAGAAAATTAATATAGCCTAAAGTCTAAGCTGGGTTAGTAGTAATATACATACCAAGTTTCATAAAATTCGGTTCAGCCGTTTATGCGTGAAAAGGTAACAAACAAACAAACAAACATACACGAAAAAAACAAAATGCAGATATGGTGTCTAAGACGTGTGAAACGAAAAGTTATCTTGAAATTTCGCGAAAAAAATCAATGTACAGACAGAGGTTACAATTTTATATATATATAGATATATCGTTTACTAATTATGACCCGATTCTTAAATTCTCTGAAAGTGTACCAGTAATGGATCAAAACAAGAAATGTCCTATAAAACTTTTTATTTATTTTCGCCCCTAACGCGTTTCGAGCATTGTAATTCAAATATCGAGTGGTTTATTTTTCTCTAAATGTATTTTTGAAATTTTGATTACACTCCATTTACAATATATCTATCATTATATTATATTCTTATTTAGGGATAATTTCTACTTTAGGTACGCCAGTTACTTTTTCTAGTAATATGATCACTTGTTGCTATAACAGTTATTATTCTTCCAAATGATCTATAAATAACTTTCTAGGAGTTATTAAATAATTAAGGTTATTCGAAAAATATATATTTAGTAATCATGGATTTAATACAGCTCAGTGGTGTTCTTAAATGGGAAGAAACGGCATTTGAGGCATTTCAGAAATATGGAACATTACACCGGAGAAGGAAATGCAGAAGAGGACAATAAATGAAGGTATGCTTTTACAAAAATGTGTCCCAAAATATCGTTGGAATAGACGAAGTTGCCGTGAAGTAGTCGGAACATGGTTTAATAATTGCAGATTATCATTAACAAAAAGTATTTTGTTAATTAATGCATGGGTCAATGGCTATGCCACATATAAATTTTTTTTGAAAGAATTGAAAACTTAACGTAAAATTATAACGAATTTATCGGTAAATAAAGGTTATGCACAAGTTTATTTTTTTTTTTTTTTGTTTTCTTAAATGAACAACTGGGGCTCGGGTTAGCCATGCGAGTAAAAGTGTTGCATTTAATCTCACATGGTAATCCTAGAGTGGCGAGTTCGATTCCCGCATGGACAAAGGAATTTATATAGCGACGGAATCCATTAAATAAAATCCTTAAAATAAGATTAGTTCTAAACAATTTTTTGATCCGACGTATGGTAACGGAGATATTTTGAATTTTCGAAAATCCCCCCCTAAACCCTCCCTCCTACTGGTCCGATTTCAGCCATTAACGAACTTGATCTGTCTTCTTGCATAAATCGTTTAAATATCGAGTTTGGTAACGATCAAACAAAAATTGTGACCGCTAGTGCGGTAACAGGCATATATATATAATTTTGAAGGGACCTCATTTTCGTCATCTCCTGGGTAAGGTCGATGGCCATTTGAAGAAATGTTTCGAAAATCGCGCAATGAGTACGACCTCAATAGCTGATTTCCCTTAAGAGATGCAGCGCACTTGTTGTGGAGCAGCATGGACAAGAGTGGCTTACTACAGAAAGGAATGGAAGCCTCTCGGGACTGCACACTGTCAGCAATCGATCCAGGAAGTGGTATAATAACATATGTATAAAACACAAAACTTAGGACATTCTCGAACTCAAAAATCCTCTGCTAACGCTGATTTTGCTCAAACGTTCAAACATGTCTGCATATAATACCTGTATTCTCATTGTTATATTCTATGTACAAAATATGTAAATATTAAGTGTAAATTTTTATAAATGAGCAAATAAAGGATTATTATATATATATATATATATATATATATATATATATATATATATATAAAACCAATTAGGTACCATAGTGAAAATGTTTTACATACAATGCATTTCTAAAAAATCTTGAATAATCCAAAGGAGCAATGACAAAGCACGTTGATGACTTATGTTATTATCTCTGAAATAATCATGGTGATGATGATAATCAATCATTTGTCTAAATCGAAATTCAACTTTCATAAATTGTAGATAAAATTGGTCTGAAAATACCAATAATTCCTATTAAGTATACTGAGTAAAACTTCTGTTTTTTCGCTGTATTTGCCAACGGAAAACAGTAATTTTATTTTCTTCAAAATATTCTTTATTTATGTAACAACGATTTTCTCACCTTATTCTTACTGAAACTAATAAAAGTATTTGAGCTATTTACAATGCTAATTTTAAAATCCCTTGCTGTAGAATTATAACTTAAAATTAATAGCTCTAACCAATGTTGTAATTCGTCTACTATGATACACAAATCGCTAAGACCTAAATATCTTTTTTATTGCTTTAAACAACGGTTTTTTTTTTTATTGGATTTTTTTTTTTTATAAAATTAATATTAATATACACATATTTTAATGAGCCTCATTTGTTTTTGTGTGATTAATTCACTCATACCTGTATAGCTGTGGATGTATGACCATCATATAAAAGGTGGAATAAGATTATCTACCAGATGTTTGCTAAACTATCCAAAAATCCAGTCATGCAGGGACTGCGTAAACTAAGCGGATTTCCCACTTGCGTTCCATATTTGCATTTATCTCATGACGTAAAAGTTCAATGAGAACAATATTTGGTATTTAGGCTTCAAATAAAGTGCTTCATAATATAACAGCTTATTGTTGATATGTCATAAGCAGGAGTGGGGGTTTACTGAAGGCCGAAAAATTAAAAAAAAACCCAAATATCTCGATTAATATTAAAGATAATGAAAACATGTACATAAAAGCATGTATAGATCATTTTATTTTCAATAAGAATGATTCAATACGACTTTTCGATCCAACGTACAGTAACAGAGATATTTCGAATTTTCGAAAATCCTCCCCTCTAAACTCCCCCTAAATATCGCATTTGGTAACTATTAAAATATAATTGCGAACGCTAGAGTGGTAACAGACAAATACACACACACACACACACACACACACACACACACACACATATATATATATATATATATATATATATATATATATAGCTTTGAACAGACCTCATTTCCGTCATCTCCTAGGGTGGATCGATGGACGTTTGAAGAAAAATTTCGAAATTCGCGTCATGAGTACGACCTCAATAGCTGATTTCCCTCAAGGGAAATCTGTTAAAACCCACTTCTCGAAATTAGAGTTTTACACAAGTATATGTACGTTAATAAATAGTATGTGTGTTCAAACCTTACATTTTCCGTTCTACAACATAGGATGGATATGTAAGATATATTTTATTAATAACTCCATGGTTATAGGCTCATCAGCTGACTAGGGTTAAGGGAAATCTGCTAAATAAATGGGCAGCCGTTTTCAATGATGAGAGGGCTAAGAGGTAGAGAGAAGTGAGCAATAAAGTTAAGAGACGTCCCTACCTCGCTGCCCTCCCTCTACCTCGCTGGATTAACTTCTACTATTCTCCTTGCAACACCTTGTTTAGACTACTAACTTAAAGCCCGGATCAAATGAGCAACTTCTGTCTTATTTAGACTAAAGGGTAATCGAGCAGTTGTTACAAATTATAAAAGCCCTTCAAGCAGGGCTTACGTTAACTAAGCAGATTTCCTACGTGCGTCACATAGGACCCCAAAAAGTAAAAGTCCGTCACGCAGGGGCTGCGTAAACTAAGCAGATTTCCCTCGTAAAATATAGTAATAAATAGATAGATAGATAAATATGTAAACTGCTAACACAACAACACCGTGAATAAATACAAACGGAAATAAATGTTTCATCCAATTTCAATAACCTGCCGACAGGAAGCGTTAGGTTAGAAATGTAAACAAACGGGTCGGCCTGCCTCAGACCGGAAAGAAAAACAATTACTGAAATATATCTGAATATAACACATTCATTTTATTGAGAACTATTTACTATATCTACTAGTGTAATTTATAATGAGTCAGAATAATTGTTATCTCAATCAATAAAATTTTAGTAGTCCAAAACTTTAAGATGGGGGGGGGGGGTCATCAGGGCATATTTGCATGTATCTCGTATAATAAAGGTCTCTTGAATACAATTGTTGGTATTTAAACTATCAATAATGTGATTTATTATGTAGCAGAGTATTGTTTACGTAACATGAGTAGAAGTGGTGGTTTGCTGAAAACTAAAAAATGCAAATATCTCGGTTAGTATTCAAGATAGAGAAAAAACGTATATAACAATATTAATAGTAAATTTAATTTGCAACAAGATTGGTTATATACAATTTTTCGACCCGATGCATAATAACGGAGATATCTCGAATTTTCGAAAATCCCCCCTCTAAACCCCCCCTCCCTCTGGTCCGATTTCAGCCATTAACGAACTTGATCTGTCTTTTTACATAAAACGGTTAAATATCGAGTTTCGTAACGATCAAACAAAAATTGCGACCGCTAGAGCGTTAACAGACAAATATATATATATATATATATATGTATATATATATATATATATATATATATATACATATATATATATATACATATATATATATATATATATATATATATATATATATATATATATATATATATATAGATAGATAGATAGATATATAATTTTGAACGGACCTCATTTTCGTCATCTCCTGGGTAGGATTGATGGACATATGAAGAAATTTTTCGAAAATCGCATCATGAGTACGACCTCAGTAGCTGATTTCCCTGAAGGGAAATCTGCTAAAAATTCAATGAGAACAATATTTGGTATTTAAGTTTCAAATAATTTGGTTCATGATATAACAGCTTATGTTGGTACGTCAAGAGCAGTAGGGGTCTAGTGAACGCAGAAACTAAAAAAAAAACAAATATCTTGGCTGATAATAAAGATAGTGAAATAACGTATATAACAACATTTATCGAACGTTAGATTTGCAATAAGATTTGTTCAATAACCCCAAGTTTCCCAGTTGGATTTCAGCCATTAACGAACTTGATCTTTATTTTTAAATAAAACGTTTACATTTCGAGTTTCTTAACCATCCAACAAAAATGACGATCGCTAGAGCGTTAACAGACAAATATATATATATATATATATATATATATATATATATATATATATAAAATTGTAACCTCTGTCTGTACATTGATTTTTTTCGCGTTATTTCACAATAAATTTTCGTTTCACATGTCATAGACACCATATCTGCATTTTGTTTCTTTCGTGTATGTTTGTTTGGTTGTTTGTTTGTTACCTTTTCACGCGTAAACGGCTGAACCAAATTTTATGAAACTAGGTATGTATATTACTACTAACCCAACTTAGACTTTAGGCTATATTAATTTTCTCTGAGACGAACAGGAGTGGGGGTTATAAGGGAAGCCTGAAATTAAAAATAGCGATATTTCGTTTTCTATTGGTTTTTCGGTAAATATGCACATAACAAAAGTTGTTTATTTTGTTATTTAGAGTAACTTTTGTTATATACACTTTTGTCGTATACCGAAGTTTAAATGCGTTATACGCTAAACATTATAGCGGGAGTCAACAATATTATTTGCCAAAAAAGACTCAACCGAACTAAATAAAACTCGGTATGTGTATTAGCAGTGAGGCCTTCATTATAATAAGCCATACCAACATTTCTATGCACGGGCAGGAGTGGGGGTTATAAGGGAAGCCTGAAATTAAAAATAGCGATATTTCGTTTCCTATTGGTTTTTCCGCAAATATAAACATAACAAACGTTGTTTATTTTGTTATTTGGAGTAACTTTTGTTATATACACTTTTGTCGTATACCTAAGTATAAATGAGTTATACGTTAAAACTTTAGCGGGCAATAACGGCTGAACGGAACTTAACAAAACTCTGTATGTCAATTAGCATTAATTCTTCCATGATTATAAGTTATATTAAAATTTTTAGGTTCGAACGGGAGGGGGGTTAAAAGGGAGGCCTGAAATAAAAATTCACCATATTTACATGTATAAGAGACGGGAAATATAAAAATATCAAAGTCTGTGAAGCCTTATCGAACAAATAATTTTATTATTAGCATATCCACAGCAACGACGGGTATTAACCCTAAACACTGGGACGGGTATATGTCAAAATATTGTGCAATGTAAAGCCTGCTAAAAAATACCATCACCATTCAGCCTCAAATGAATTCCCGGGCGAAGCCGGGTATCTGAGCTAGTATATATATGTATATATATATATATATATATATATATATATATATGTATATATATATATGTATATATATATATATATATATGTATATATATATATATATATATATATATATATATATATATGTATATTTATATATATATATATATATATATATATATATATATATATATAAAATTTGAACGGATCTTGGGTAAGTACAATGGACATTCAAAGAAATTTATTGGAAATCGTGTCATGAGTACAATTAGCTGATTTCCCTTAAGGGTTTGTTTTGTACAGTTTTTCGAACCGACGTGTAATAATGGTGGTATTTTGAATATTTTTTATTTCTTCTCCTCTATATACCCTTCCGATTTAAACCATTAAAAAACTTGATCTTTAGTTCTACATAGAACGTTTAAATAGCGAATTTGCTAACAATCAAACAAAAGTCGGGTCACGCAGGGCTTCCTAAACTATTGATAAGGTAAGATACTCTGACTATTTCTTCTCTACAAATATTTTCTATTTCTAAATAAAAGTCTCACCCTTAGAAGTAGTGGTTTCCTGAATGCTAAAGAAGTCGCTAATAGTTGAACTAAACAATATTGAGCATCGATAGTTTAACAAGATTGGTTTTATAAGATTATGGATACGTCTCATAATAACGGGGATATTTTGAAAACTCCCCCTCTTGAACCCCCCCCCCCATGCCTATTACGATTTCAGCCATTAAGCTCTATGAACAGTGTTGCTTTAAATGGTCAAAAACATCGAGTATGGTATAGATAAAATTAACATTATCAAGTTAAGAACGTAAAATTCTCAATTGATAACGTCATGACACAAGCAAAAGCTTGTATCTCGCATTGTAAAAGTTTATGGAAAACAATATCTGGTATTTAAGCTTTGAATAAAGTGGTTGATGATATAACAGCTTATTATTAATATGACATTGGTAGGAGTTGAGGCTTACTGAAGACTGGAGATTAATATCATGGATAAGTATAACAATATTTATAGAACATTTAATTTGCAGAAAGATTGATTTTATAATTTTTTTAGCAGATTTAACCTTAAGGGAAATCAGTTATTGAGGTCGTACTCATGACGCGATTTTCGAAAAAAAAAAAAAACAAATGTCCATCGATCCTACACAGGAGATGACGAAAATCAGGTCCGTTGTTCAAAATGTTATATATATATATATATATATATATATATATATATATATATATATATATATATATATATATATATATTTGTCTGTTAACGCTCTAGCGGTCGCAATTTTTGTTTGATCGTTACGAAACTCCATATTTAACCGTTTTATGTAAAAAGACAGATCAAGTTCGTTAATGGCTGAAATCGGACTGGAGGGATTTTTAGAGGGGAGATTTTCGAAAATTCAAAATATCTCCGTTATTATGCATCGGATCGAAAAATTCTATAGAACCAATCTTATTGCAAATTAAATGTACTATAAATATTGTTATATATATATTTATTCTCTATCTTGAATATTAACCGAAATATTTGCATTTTTATGAAGTCTGTGGTCGGGTATAGTTTGGATTAGGTCGGCCATTTTCGTAACTACTCGGCTCAGGTGTAAGCTTCTTCTAACTTTACCTCTCGTTTCGAATCTTACTTTCGTTACTTTGTGAGATTTATGCAAATACTTACTGTTCATCGTCCCCACCCCCTTTTTAGTTCTTGGACTACTAAAATTTGAGTTATTAAAATATAAATTATTCTTACAATTCAGAAGCCGTTTCAGTTGGGAATTTATTTTAATTAACTGAAAGATTTCTCATTACCATTTGTATTTAATCACGGTGGTGTTGTGTTATTAGTATGCAGATTTCTCTATTGTAAAACTTCACATGGGAAATCTGCTTAGTTTACGCAGCCCCTGCGTGACGGACTTTTATTCTTAACGCCATGGCCTCGATAAGACTTTAAACCTGACGTATCGAAATTCTCCACTAGTCTAATTTCGGTGATTAAGAAACTTGATCTTTTGTCTTGCTTGACACATTTGAATATCAAGTTTGGTAAGGATCTCTGACGTTTTTAAGACATTTTTCGAAAATAGTTAACCAACCTCAATAGCTGATTTCTCTTAAGGGTTGTTTTTCACCTGCGAACATTCTTTCAGGACGACAGAAGTCATAGAAACGACCCATTTACGCCCCTTCCTCGTTTTGCAAAACAAATTGTGACGCGTTTCCTTGAGCGTCCTGCGTATAGTGGATTCCTGGGAATGCGGCCTCGTGACGCAACCAGCTTGAAGATGAACAAGGAGCAGCTAATTTGAATAATGAAGCGAATAAAAGACCTCACCAGCTGTTCTAATGACTGAAGTCGCCGACACCTTGTTGGGTCATAATTGCCTTCGCCAGCTATTTACCTAGTCGAGCAAAACTGCCGAGTTTCTTCTTACGGATCCCCATTATCGCTAATAGCATTACCGCCGAGATTTTTATCTACCGCGGAATACCATATTTCTCAGAGTTATGTGCGCAAAGGAAAAAAAAAAGAATTATAATGGGATAAATAAACCTGTCGTGGCATAGAAAATGAAAGCGCTAATGAATTCTCTAGTTTACTCTTGTATGAAGAAAGAAAAAGAAAAAAAAAACTACATTGTTTACAGCATTGTTCGACATTAGTTTACCTCTGGAATTAAAAAGTAGTTACAAAAAACATACTGTCCTTATTTCAGTCATTACTGAAATTGTGTATTGAAAAAAGATCTTATTATGAGTCACAACCAGACTCACCAAGCTTAACAAAGCAAGATAATGTTGTTCCGTGTCGTTTAAGTAGATGTGTGCGTCGATACTATATAATATATAACGAAAATGAGGTCGAAACATTCTATAGAATCAATCTTATTGCAAATTAAATTTGCTATAAATATTGTTCTATACATTTATTCTTTATATTGAATATTAACCGAGATATTTGCATTTGTATTCTGTGTGTCGTCGGCTATGTTCGGGAATTTCCGCCGAGAGCTCTGGCGGCCGTTTCCATAACTATTCGTCCCTCTTGAATAGGTTTAAAGATACCTTACTACTACAGGTGTTATTGGGCAGATTTATCTACTGGAAAACGTCACGTGGGAAATCTGCTTAGTTTACGCAGCCCCTGCGTGACGGATTTTTAATATTACTTAGAACGTAGAGGCAGACACCTCGATCAAATGAAATGACATATAAAGTAGACATGTACCTACATTAACCTAATATTATTATTAGATTATTTTGTAATATAGAAGAATTATCGTCATGGAATGAATATATTTTACAATTTAAAAAATCATTAAAAAGAAAGCCGGGCTTCGTTTACTGCGGGCATTAGTTGACTTTGATTTCCTTTATTATTATGCAAATGGAAGTTTATAATCCTAATGGATATATGCATTTTGATAAAATTAACCTAATCTAGCAATTGGTATATTATCATTTAATTAATGTGTACCTACACTAAAACAAAAATAATAAAAAATAAATAAATAAATGAGAATACAAAGCTGAGCTGCTAGTCTTATAGCCAATAATAATAATAATAATAATTGTTCTTATTTACAACACTGAACCGATTTGAGGGTTTAAGGGTTCCGGGGCGTTACATCTGATATTATAAAGTACATTATTAAGCCTAATTCAGTTTTTTTGCAAGTTTATTCAGCGATTTAGAAAAGAATATGAATTTATTATTCGTTAAAGATTTACCCCTTGCACAAAGCAAACAATTTTAAAACATTATGTCACCCACATGAGTCTAGTTGTAATTATTGTACTTTACTTGACTATGTGGGTAAGCAATTACAGTAAGATATCTATTTATATAAGCAATTGTGATGCATTTTAGCAGATTTCCCTTAAGGGAAATCAGCTATTGAGGTCGTACTCATCATCGTACGCGATTTTCGAAAAATTTCCTCAAATGTCCATCGATCCTACCCAGGAGATGACGAAAATGAGGTCCGTTCAAAACTATATATATATATATATATATATATATATATATATATATTTGTCTGTTAACACTCTAGCGGTCCCAATTTTTGTTTAATCGTCACCAAACTCGGTATTTAATCGTTTTATGTAAAAAGGAAGATCAAGTTCGTTAATGGCTGAAATCGGACCAGTGGGAGGGGTGGTTTAGAGAGGGGATTTTCGAAATATCTCCGTTATAATCGAAAAATTGTATAGAACCAATCTTATTGCAAATTAACTTTACTACAAATATCGTTGTATACATTTACTCTCTATCTTGAATATTAACCAAGATATTTGCATTTTTCTGTTTTCAGCTTCTGAGATGAGATATGCTAACTTCGGGTCTAGTCGTGAGTTTCCGTCAAGAGCTAGTTCGGGCTGTTCCCGTAACTGTTTGACTCTCTATTCTGAAATTTCTTTATTGTAAAACTTCACGTGGGAAATCTGCTTAGTTTACGCAGCCCCTGCGTGACGGACTTTTTTCTAATTTAATTGTTATGTACTTACATAATGTGTGTGTGTTTATATATATATATATATATATATATATATATATATATATAAACAAACAATCAAAATAAAGTGTCCTTTTTAGGAGGTACCTATCAAAGCCAGCCTCCTATCATATCTCCTTTTCAAGGCAGTTAGTTTCATGAGAATCATGAATTTCCTTAGGGCATGTTGTTAAAGGAGCATCTTAAATTATACTTTATTCACACACACACACACTTGAGATTTATTTTTTCTCTAGTAGGAACATTACATTTCTCTTGAAATCGATAATTTTGACTTAATGTGTTCCACTTTTTGTCGCGTGATATATACATTTCAATAACGTTAACCTAACAACAACTTGTATTTTATAATTTAATTAATCTGTGCCTATATTAAAAAAATGGCTACTGTCGGCTAGTAGTTGGCATACATTTGTGGGCCATGGCTTCGTTTTCACTTGTCTGCAGTCAGTCAGTATGTGTTTTACAGCCAGCTTCCTACTGCAGTAGCGACATATAGGTTCATCTTGACTGCTCAGTAGATATGAATGTGTTAGTCTAGTGTGCTCAGTGCGTAGGCTCTGCAAGTACTATTTTGTCTCATTTTAGAGCGTCTATTACTTGAAGACCAGGTCAGCGTATTCGATTTGATTTATCTGAGTATATTGTTAGAGTTATACCATAAATTATTTCAATTATTAACTAATTAATTTTCTTATTTAAGACAATGCGCCTTGGTGAGATACGTCCCAAAAGTCAATTCATTGCTTTACTAGACGAAGGCTCATGAAAATACTTGTTGTGTTGATATCGTCAAATTAAGATTCTATTATCTTTACTCGAAAACAAAAAAGATTTATTAACGTCCATTTGTTGCTACTATGTCTAATTGGGACGAGTTATCTACAGGTTACCACCCTTTTCTAGCCAGGGTGGGATTTAGGATTTTGTTTAATGAATTTCGCCACTAAATAAATTCCTTTATCCAGTCTGGAATCGAACTCGCCACTCTAGGTTTGCCATGCGAGATTAAGGTCAACGCCTAAACTCACATGGCTAACCTGAGCCTTTTAAAATCGAAAATGTTCATTTGATTTATACCATACTCAATATTTATGATCATAAACTTGAAATACGGGAGTTTTACGGGGAAGAGAAATTGGATAATTCAAAATATCTCAACTGTTATGAGGGGAGTAGTGTTAAATGTTATAGAACCAATCTTGGTAATATTTTGAAGCGTTACAATTGTTGTATGTATTTTTTCATAACTCAAATATTAAGCGATTTATTCGTTTATGTTTTCAGTCTTCAGTAACCGAATGTGAATGGAAATCGGATGAGTAAAACGGACGGACGGACGGACGGACGGGGGGGGGGGCAGGTGCACAGCACCTTAGTGATGGACTTTTCTGGATCACAGGTTCATTATAATCAATGAATGAATTTAGCCTCTATTATAAAGAGTAATGTGAAAAATAATAGTTAACAAAATTAATATATACATGATTATAAGATACCAACTACAAATACACTAATAAACAATATTACTTGCATAGTTTAAATTTATAAAACAACTTATATTTCACTCTTTAACGAAAACTCCAATGAGCGAGCACCAATAGACTAATTCTCTCTAGTAATATTCAACTACTTCTTGAGAATATCAACTAAGACTGATTCTCTCTAGTAATATTCAACTACTTCTTGAGAATATCAACTAAGACTGATTCTCTCTAGTAATATTCAACTACTTCTTGAGAATATCAACTAAGACTGATTCTCTCTAGTAATATTCAACTACTTCTTGAGAATATCAACTAAGACTGATTCTCTCTAGTAATATTCAACTACTTCTTGAGAATATCAACTAAGACTGATTCTCTCTAGTAATATTCAACTACTTCTTGAGAATATCAACTAAGACTGATTCTCTCTAGTAATATTCAACTACTTCTTGAGAATATCAACTAAGACTGATTCTCTCTAGTAATATTCAACTACTTCTTGAGAATATCAACTAAGACTGATTCTCTCTAGTAATATTCAACTACTTCTTGAGAATATCAACTAAGACTGATTCTCTCTAGTAATATTCAACTACTTCTTGAGAATATCAACTAAGACTGATTCTCTCTAGTAATATTCAACTACTTCTTGAGAATATCAACTAAGACTGATTCTCTCTAGTAATATTCAACTACTTCTTGAGAATATCAACTAAGACTGATTCTCTCTAGTAATATTCAACTACTTCTTGAGAATATCAACTAAGACTGATTCTCTCTAGTAATATTCAACTACTTCTTGAGAATATCAACTAAGACTGATTCTCTCTAGTAATATTCAACTACTTCTTGAGAATATCAACTAAGACTGATTCTCTCTAGTAATATTCAACTACTTCTTGAGAATATCAACTAAGACTGATTCTCTCTAGTAATATTCAACTACTTCTTGAGAATATCAACTAAGACTGATTCTCTCTAGTAATATTCAACTACTTCTTGAGAATATCAACTAAGACTGATTCTCTCTAGTAATATTCAACTACTTCTTGAGAATATCAACTAAGACTGATTCTCTCTAGTAATATTCAACTACTTCTTGAGAATATCAACTAAGACTGATTCTACTGATTCTCTCTAGTAATATTCAACTACTTCTTGAGAATATCAACTAAGACTGATTCTCTCTAGTAATATTCAACTACTTCTTGAGAATATCAACTAAGACTGATTCTCTCTAGTAATATTCAACTACTTCTTGAGAATATCAACTAAGACTGATTCTCTCTAGTAATATTCAACTACTTCTTGAGAATATCAACTAAGACTGATTCTCTCTAGTAATATTCAACTACTTCTTGAGAATATCAACTAAGACTGATTCTCTCTAGTAATATTCAACTACTTCTTGAGAATATCAACTAAGACTGATTCTCTCTAGTAATATTCAACTACTTCTTGAGAATATCAACTAAGACTGATTCTCTCTAGTAATATTCAACTACTTCTTGAGAATATCAACTAAGACTGATTCTCTCTAGTAATATTCAACTACTTCTTGAGAATATCAACTAAGACTGATTCTCTCTAGTAATATTCAACTACTTCTTGAGAATATCAACTAAGACTGATTCTCTCTAGTAATATTCAACTACTTCTTGAGAATATCAACTAAGACTGATTCTCTCTAGTAATATTCAACTACTTCTTGAGAATATCAACTAAGACTGATTCTCTCTAGTAATATTCAACTACTTCTTGAGAATATCAACTAAGACTGATTCTCTCTAGTAATATTCAACTACTTCTTGAGAATATCAACTAAGACTGATTCTCTCTAGTAATATTCAACTACTTCTTGAGAATATCAACTAAGACTGATTCTCTCTAGTAATATTCAACTACTTCTTGAGAATATCAACTAAGACTGATTCTCTCTAGTAATATTCAACTACTTCTTGAGAATATCAACTAAGACTGATTCTCTCTAGTAATATTCAACTACTTCTTGAGAATATCAACTAAGACTGATTCTCTCTAGTAATATTCAACTACTTCTTGAGAATATCAACTAAGACTGATTCTCTCTAGTAATATTCAACTACTTCTTGAGAATATCAACTAAGACACTTGGTGCAGATGAGGTAAGTCCTACGTACGTGTTACTAATAATCGCATGTTGTACTCTTCCAAAGTGTCTATTACTCGAAGTCCAATTTAGTATATTAGATTTGATTTCTTTATGTTTATTGTCAGAGTTATACTCTAAATTTTTCCAATGATTAATTACGAATTTTCTTATTCCAGAGAAAGCGTCTTGTTGAGATACTTCCCAAAAGTCAACTTGTTTTTTTACTAGAGATACATGCAAATACGTTGTGTGATTAAAAAATTAAGATTGTACTATCTTTACACGAAAATGTTTATTTCATCTATAGAATACTTTATATGCAAATGATTCTTTCGAAATTGATGGTCATAAACCTGAAATAAGGGGTTTTTAGGGTAACTGAAAAAATTCAAGATATCTCAACTTTGAATGGCTGGATAAAAAAAAATGTTATAGAACCAATAATGCTAAAATGTTTTTCGTAACTCAAATATTAATCGATTTATTTCTTGCTTTAGTGAGTACTATTTCTTCTCTTTTAGGTTCTCTGTTACTTGAAATCCAATTTAGCGTATTCGATTTGATTTATCTGAGTATTTTGTCATAGTTATACCATAAATTATTCCAATCATTAATTACGTGTTTTCTTAATTCAGAGAAAGCGTCTTGCTGAGGTACATCCCAAAAGTCAATTTGCATTTTACTAGATGAAGCAATATGCAAATACGTTGTGTTGGTGTAGTCAAATTAAGATTTTAATGTCTTTACGCGAAAATGTATATTTGATATATACTGTATTTGATATTTATTATCATAAATCTGAAATAGGGGGGTTTAAAGGGAGGATAATTTGAAAATTCAAAGTTAGATAGTAAAATGTTATAGATTCAATCTTGATAAAATATTGATGCTTAACAATTTTTGTTAAATAGGTTTTTTGTGGCTCAAATATTAAGCGATTTATTCGTACTTTCTTGTTTTTTAGTGAGAACAATTTCTTCTCTTGTAGGTTGTTTGTTACTTGAAATTATTCCAATCATTAATTTGGAGTTTTCTTATTTCTTCTTCTTGGTTAATAGTTAGGAATGTAAAGAAGGGAGAAGGTAAAGGTGGATTATTAAGGATTTCGTTAGGGGGTTGAAGGGATGCGATCTAAGGGCGCAGGCGCGCTACGATAATTAGCCATGAAGAATGCGAAGGCGGGATTGAGAGAGAGCGAGATAGGAGAGAGAGAGAGAGGGAGGAAAGGGGAATACGAAATAAATTCCATTTATTCAATCGAGTCTTATTAGGAGGGGATATTTATGTAAGGGAGGCGTTGATTGGACGAGGAGTTTCCCCCACCCCTGCCGAGGGGAGGGGTCTCCATCCCCCCCACTCCGGGGCCCCGCTTGCTCCCCGCTCATTCGAGTCTAGTCGGTCGGTGGGTGTAGTTTGTCCGGTGGCAACTTCATTTTTTGGCTGGTAGATCGCGACACTCTGACCTCCACCTCAGCCCCTTTTGATATCCGCCGACGCTAAAAGAAAGAGACATCTTGGAAACGCGCTCAGACCTGTGTGGATTCATTTTGGTACAAGGTGGCTCTGCAGAGGGACGACCAGCGGCCCTTCTGGCTCAACAATAACAAAGGCGAAGACGAGAGGATGTTGCTGAGTCCGCAGTACCGGGAGCCTCAGCCGCAACCCTTAGACTTCTCTGTCAAACAGTACTCCATCCACAGGCACTTCCTGCACTCGTCCAACAGCGAGACTTCCGAAGATGAAGGAGTCGGACCGCCAGGTTAGTCCCTGATAACACTTATCTATAGGCCTATATGTCTCAACACTCGCTCTTTGCAACTTTTCACTAAATCACACACTTTCTACCAGCTAAACAACTGTCAACAAGTGTCATACATCAAAACCACTTACCGATATGACAACAAATCTCATCATTACTTTCAAAAGATTTACTAAATCCCAAAATCATGTTACAAAAGTGCTCCAAAAAATTATGACCAATTTAATTTTACATATCAATGACCAGATCATTTCTCCATTTGACACATTCTCCACAATTTTTGGCAAACTTTCTAATTTTTAATTCAATAATTTTGCTCTATGTGCAAAATTGTGCGATTCAACATCAGCAAAAATTCCTACTTATTTACAAGGATAATATTATTTCCGCAATAACTATTTTCAATAGCAAAATAATTCAAATCAGCAATTGGACAATTTACATTAAATTGGAAATTAATACATTGCAATGTCAAATCATCGATATCCATTACTGTCGATTTTCTCAAATAACAAACAAATCACTTCCAAGATTAAATGAAAAATTTAATTTGTGTATTCATAAAAATAATGAATATCCCGTATAACCTTTCAAATTAATAAATCTAATAAATATTCAAAATAACTAATGCCTTATCATTTTTGAATATTTGAAACCAAGCCTAATTCAATAAAAATCACCAGAAATTAATGTATAAATTAATTTATTGTAAACAAAAAAAGTGCAAAAATAATTAAAGATCCGCAAAAATAAAAAAAAAATAACAGGGGGATGTGCGGGAGGATAAATTAAGCATGATAAAAAAAATTGGAAGATGAATTCCATTGGCAATAAATTATAATTTGCCAAACACTTTGTTAATTATTTAATACATTGCATAAACATAAAATAAACTGAATAACAACAAGAGGGATAATTAAAATTGCAAAGTGTTAAAACAATAGATTTTTTTTAATCCATTTGAATATTGACAATAATAAAGGCACTTAACTTAAATGCAACTTATACTTATTAATCAAATTTATTTCTAACATTCTTCCTAAAAATGACCCTTTAATTAGCAGTTTAAACACAAGCAATATTTGTTTTCCCCTCAAAAACTCACATGGACCTTAATTACTCGAGTATTATTCAATTAGTACTAATGATTTAAAATAATAATTGTAGTAAGAAAGGACTAAAAAGAAGAAAAAAACTTATTGTTTCCGAGATTTCTGGTCCAGTAAATAGAGATAATTGTAAACGATTTGTCTACTTACAATGAGGAGCTGATGCAAACAATTACATGAATAACTTACAAATAATAAGCCTTAAAAATAGCGACTAATTAGCAGATAAACAGCTCATTCGAGCAGAATAATTTAAATACATTAATTAATTAGTAATCCTGTAAAGCATGACTAAAATATGATTTTATTACAATTGTTTTTTTTTTTTTTTTTGTATATTGAATATTATAAGTATTGTTTATTTAGTTAATTGCGTCCGATAGTTTGTTTCCTATTCTTTATAAATATGCAAAAGTTGCTGGAAGGTTGTAAAAAAAAAATGAATGGTTGAGTTAAGGCTGCTCAGTAGAGCATTCAAATCACCAATGAGAGCTTCACTCTATCTCTTTCTAACACCTTCTCTACATAAACCTCTCTCTCTCACACACACAGAGTCAGTGAGAGCCTTTCTTCCTTTATGATCTATAACAGCCATTTAACTCTATAATAGCTATAATCTAATTAAACTACTAACACTTAATTAATGTCTAATCACAATTTGTATATGATTAAAAAAAAATAACTTAATAAAAAACTAACTAATAGACTTAAAATTAAATAAGAAATGTGACTAAAATTACTAATCTATTCGTCAATATTTCATTTCTAATTTAATTTATATTCAGTCATACATTGAAAATATACATTATTTTAAAAATATGTTGTTGTTTTCTAGAGAAATATTGAATAACACAATGTCATTAAACTGACATGACAATTAATAAACTTAAAGCTAAAATAAATTGTTTAATCATTATTAGAGAATTATCATTACAAAAATTAAAATTTAATTACAGTTGTATTCAGATTTACAACTAAATAAAGTTGGTGTGTCGATTTCTTATGGGTTTTTTTGGCAATATTGTTGCTTAAGGCGCGGTTTATGAGGACCTTTGCGTTAAAATAAAGAGTAATATTTACTGACGAATAACTAATTTATTAAATTAATCTTCTTGTTATTAGATGGTTAGTTAACAATTACAACCATTTTAGGGAATTTTAGTTTAAGTCATTATATTCTATATGAAATCCTTTGTTTATGGCTGTTTATATGTTGTAGTAAAACATTAATAAGAACACTTGGGTTTCCAGTTTTTTTTTATTTTTGTTTTTAATATATACATTAGTCATCTGATAATCCGTGTAATTACATTTAATATAAAAAAAGATTATTTCTATAACTAATGAGAAATGAATGATACATTTCGTTTTTAATCAAGTCTCACAGGAAATTTATTTATTCTGTGTCAGCATTTATGGTGATTGGATATAATTTCATAATTATCACACCAATTAACTAATCAATAATCGATAGACATGGTTAATTGGGGGCTAATTGTTTTATTGCATTTAAATGATTGGGGGAAAAAAAACTGCTTCCCTTTTGAAGATAATCTTAGCGGATTAAGGTGGGCTTGTCTCTGTTGACATGTCGTCAATAAAAGCGGCATATTTGACCTTTGATGTTTATGACAGCTATATGACTTTATTATTGGTCTCGTTTGGGATTTCAATATCGATCGCTTTCGGCCTTATCAGCAGGTGTGCTTGTTATCAACAAGGCGATATCTAACAACGCCTGAATTAATTAAAGTTTGTATTCTAATCTTGTTTGTGGTCGGGATTAAATGAAACTCCACTCTAGTCATTATTTGCTCTTTGCCCACAACCAGGAAATACACGCTTTCATTAGCTACAGATTAAAAATTGGAAACGGGAAAAAAAGAAAAAAAAAAAACTATTTTCCGCTCCTAAACGGTATTGGTTTCAACCTAATTAAAATTTAATCTCTTAAGCTAATACTACATTTTTATTTTTAATACTTTTTAGGATTTAGTCGATGGTGGTCCCTGTTTCATAAAAAAAAAAAAAAAAAATAAAAAAAAAAAAAAAATAAACTGTGTAAATTAAAAAAATAACTAATAACTAACACATTAGTAATTCATTTTAATTACTCATGAACTGCTAATAGCAGTTACTCGTAAGGTGAGAACCAGACCTTAAATTATTGAATGAAATCTTCTGGCAATAAGTAATAATTAAAAGTCTTTCACAATAAGCACTAACCAAATTTTTGGAGGTTGTTGATGATTCAAACAGAAATCTAAAAAATATTCTCAAGGACTAAATTCAAATTGAATTTTCATAAATTAAATTCCTTTTCTACTAATATCTGGTAAAATAATCATGTTACATTTTTATATTTTTTTCAAAGGAACTTGAGAAAAAAACAACAAAACAAAACGGTTCTTCAACGGTAAAGCACTAGCAGCAAAATATTAAAAACGGAATATTTTGTTCTTCAAATCTTGTATTTTTGAAGACCTTGAAGAAGGCTATAACATTTCAGAAACCTTCAGATCGAGTTATTAATAACCTCACCGACCAAAAAACAACATTAAAATATAAGAAAACAGGTATAATAAAAAAAATGTCATGTTTTCCGGAATGTGGCTAAACTCGTGACTGTATAAAGACAAAATATACCAATAACTAATATGCATTAAAACAATTTATTTGACTTTATAGTCTTCATTAAATTCTCCAAAAATTTACCTTCGGCATAGGAAAAAAATAAGCCCTTGCCTACTTGATTGGAAGTTAAAAAAAAAATACTGAACACAAGCACAAAGATACATATATAGAAGTATTGTAGTATCAATATTTATAATAATTATAGTGATGTAATTTTACTACTAAATATTTCAGATATAATTAATACACTTGATAATCATACTACTATACTATTTGAAGTTAATTTTTAGACAATAATGCTGTATTTTCAATCTCTTGTTGGTGGGTTTTTGATGTCCGAGTCAATGTGTCATCCTAATGATGGATATATTTCCTATGTAAACCATTTTACATTTCCTACAAAGCTCAAGATTAATTATTTCTATAAGTTTAAAGGAAAAGGTTAAAATAGACTCTCGAAACATTAATATCCTTAATTATATATTTAATCAAAGATTTAATCGTTTCCTCTATAAACTAGTTGCCATATTTAGCAATAATCCTATTCGAAATATAAATTAAGCGCTATGCGTAAACGAAAGTTTATAAAAAAACTATTATAAACCATTAAACATTTGATGATAATAATATTCGCTAGCCAACTACTAAAGTCCCTTATTTAATTTCAATTTATAACTGATAATCATTTTTTTTCATGATGTCAAATGAGCGAGATAATTGAATCATGTGATGTTCAACAGAATCTATTGCACTACATTTTGCAATTAAAAGTCACATTTCATCCCCCGTATTTCGTAAATGACGCAGAGTTTTGTCGAGGCCGTGACAAGAAATATTAGTCACTGGACCCTGAAAAAGTCCTTAAAACATGTATATTCATAAAGGCAAATACTAAATATGTGACATGTAAGTTTTGTGCAAATCAGGTGACTGAATTAATTGAATATTATTGAACAAATCATTAAAATATGCAATACAAACAATCAGGAGATGATTCAAGAAGTATTAATCAATGCAAAATTTTCATAGATCTTGTTTTAGTAGCTTTACTTTTTAAAAATTTTCATAATGTTAGAAAATTAAATAATAATGAAAATTATCTAGTTGTGAATAAGGAAATTTAACTTGAAATTGGCAAGGCTTAAATCGAAGATTATTATTTTCTATCAAATGAGTTATTTGTATTTTCTGTTTCTAGCCATCAATGCACATTTTAGTGTTACTACAAAACATTTATTCTTTAATTAAATATTCGAATATTGTTTACTTAGGGCTCTTACTAAGTGATAAATAGAGAGCATGTGATGTGAGGTCATCTCTGTGTGTGGGCTTTAGGGAAATCTTCTTAATTTTTTCGGCTTGAGTTGCATGCATTTATAATACTTTTCAATATTACAATTGAACAATATGCTTTAAAGATATTTGTTTTGACTGAGATCTTAGGAGTAACCTTTTATTTTGTATGTAGCTAAAATAATTTTATGACTGGCTAAAACTTTTCTTTTCGTAGGACAATTATAGAATTTTTAACACTTTTTGGAGAACACGAATTTAATCAAATCTTTACTAAATATTATATTTTTTTTTTATAAATTTCTTTCATTTAATTCGTCTATTTCAACTATACAATTGCAATTATGATTAGACATATTTATCAATTTTCAATGATAAGATAAATGTGAACAGACATTATAAATACTTTACTTTAAAAAAAATTGAGGTTATTTTAGAGATAAATTATGATAATATTACCCCTTTTCCGTCAAAAGCACACGTAACATGAAATCCAAAAGCATACTATGAAAAATTATGACTACTAAGTTTCTTCGTCGGGCATGCAGTAGAATATTTTTAAAAATGGTTATTAAATAAATAAAATAGATATGTTTGATGTGATTGGGGCTGCTTTTGAAAATAAAACCTGTGAATATTACATTGTTCATAATAAATAAAATGGTATCCACTAAATTGATATTTGTGACCAATAATGTTTTGAACAACGAATTGGGGTTGAATAGTCATGCCACTTAACGTTTAGTCTGACAAACTCAGCAAAATTCTTCGATTGTCTAGAAAGCTGTGAAATTTAATAAAAGTAAAAACTCAGACAGCCTTGCAATGAATTACATTCACGTTGGTCATTCAGCTTCAATATTTGCCTAGCAAAGCTACCTCAGTAATGGTTCTTGATAACTATGAATGAATGCAATCCATGATTATGATTAATATTGCCCACGATATTTTCAACAGTGCAGGCGGGTTGATCAGGAAGTTTTTTTTTTTTCTTTTTTTATTCTTCAGGGCTAAACATTCTATAAGTTCGCTTTAACTGCCAAATATTAAGGTATATGCAATAAACACAGAGACTTGGAAGTGTAAAAATATTGTGCAAATTATTGCATTGACTTAAAAAATACAGTCATCATTCAATTTCAAATGATTTCCCGAACGTACATTAGCTAATATATGTGTATATATACATACATTGCCAAAAGTCTCGTAATGAACTAACTACACATTGTCAATGTCTTCGTCTTACTCAGGAAGAATAAATAATACTCATAAATGTTTAAATAATTAATATGAGAAAAAATGTTTCATTACATTCACTAAAAGCCAAATTTCTTAATACTAGACGTTTAGTAATTTTCATTATTTCTTTTTACTCTCGACTCGACAATAAATTAATTTAAATGACACAAAGCTAGTTTATTGTTGAATAAATTGATTAAGGAAATGTAAGAATGTGACAACAATGAGAACCTATTGACCAACTTTCCCATGAAATTGCAATTGCTTTGTTCATTTTTTTTTGCCTTCCATTTTCACCGCGTCAGCCAATGTTGACGTGAAGAACCTGGAACCTAAACCTAGATTCAGATTGTTTACAAATAGCAAAACTCTCACACGTTTATAATATCCTCGAAACATTCCATTTTATCAATAACTTATATGTTGTTTGATATATTTAATATTTTTTTTATATTTAATATATAATATCCAATAGTTTTTATTTTAAAAAAAACCTGAATAGTAACAAAGGCAAGATATAAAACCAACCGAAAGAGCTAATATTCAATTTACCATTTAATAATATTCTCAAATTCAAATTATTTTCTATTTTGCCAATGACTTTCAGCACTTCTATACCTTTTATAACTTTTTTATGATTTACAATGAATGGCTATCAAAGGAAACCATTTAGACCAATTGGTCTATAATTATTTCATAATTAGCGCAACTGAAACTTCTGCGTCGTGGTGAATCGCATTTATATTTTCACTCCAATTATTTCTCTTCTTCTTACCTTCATAATTATTTCAATATAACAAAAGTTTATGGAAGAAGATTCTTCAATGTCTGAAAGTTATAGTGCTCGAGACTTCTTGAACACTTTCGAATAAAATATCTATAAATATATGGTAGCTTTTAATATATTGGGCTAATTGTAAGTATTTCCTGAGAATATCAAAAATTTCCATGTACAAAATCGTTAAATTGAAGTTGTTTTAATTACTAAAGACCTTTAGAAAATGAGGAAAGAAATTCTTTAAGCTAAGTCAAATAGAATGATCAAGAATTAAAAAAAAAAAAAGTAGTAATTACATAATTAAGTTGTATTAAATTAATAACTCAATGAATTTTTTTCATTAAATATTAGTTAAATATAGTTGACTTTTGCCAATTAGTAAAAAGCCGAGTTCTAATTGAAAGAGTTTATTAAAATATTGGTCTATTGCGAAATAGCTTTTAAGCGCCTAAAGAGAAGGAAAAATATTATAAATACATAATAAATATTAAAATCAAGAATAAATTAAAATGAAAGTATGATCGATTTGATATTTGATTGGGGTTTCAAATAAAATTAAATGATAATTTATTATTTTAATGGTACATTAACCTGGATCATTTTCTTTAAGTATTCCACGATAAAAATCTGTAGTCATTCATCAAAAACACTTTGTTATGCTTTCCTTCCTTTTTGTTTTTCATTACGGATATTCTATTTTTTAAAAAAAGAAAAAGTTATTATCATTAATAGTACCTATTTTAATACTACCGAAAATATTTGAATCTTTGAGGCCAATTGTAACATTAAACAAACAATTATTGAAAGTACTCCTTTAAGCAAAATCAAATGCATTTATTTCCATTAAATTTCATATTAATAAAATAGGATAAGTCAATTTTTCTTTTCTATAAAGCATTTACTATAACAATATGTAAATTAATTTCTTCAGCTCAAATTGCATGAATTGAATTTTATTAAATGTATCAATTTAAGTAATTATATAGATATAATAAATTAATTTCCATTAACAATAATAACACTTTGAATACATACCACACATTATTTAATTTATTTAAGGATGATAATCTTTATAAATGATGAGTGACTTGTCCCACCTTATAGAGACAATGTTACCTCATCATAAATTATTTTTTGAACGATTTTCATGACTAATATTTAGCAGTTTTATTTAATATTTGGACATTTTTGATAGTATTTATCTGTGTTGAAACATTTTTCAATTGATCTATGATTATCTACTTTTTTTTTTAAATTTTAATTTTGTACTGTATGGTGTTTTACCTTTATAGTGATAAAATGTGATTTGTTGGTTGTTTTGTTCAGTAAAATGTTTCTGAGATAGTGGAATCTTCCCCCAAACTGCATACTTCCATAGGTAGATCCCCTGCTAAATATGCAGAGCTTACCTGAAGGCAGGTAGACCACCAACCCCCGATTTGCGGTCCTATTCATCTGGTCTCTCTCCGTTTCCCTTCATAATCATCAGGGCCTTTTGTGCCCTTAACGACCTACTCACCCTTTGCCCTTTAGGACTTCCAACACCTTCCTGGGCTCCAAGGTGGTTTCGCTCACTGGAGGATCCTTGTATGCAAAAACATTAAATGATAAATAATTACTATTTTACTGGTACCTTAACGTGAATCATTTTTTTTTTAAGTATTCCACGATGAAAAACTGTACTCTGAAGGTTTGTTAAAAGTAACAACAATACCATTAGTGATGCCCAATTAAGTAATTTTTAAAAACATAGATCTCATATCATTTAAAACCTTAAATTATAAAAAATGAATTTCCTAAATGACTATATTATGATTTTTATTCTAGAGTTATGTATGATAGTTTTTAGTCAACAAACAGTTTAGTTATTACATTGTGGAAACTTTTAATAGTTTTATTATGCAATCACATGTTTATGGTTATATATATATATATATATATATATATATATATATAAATAAATAAATAAATAAATAACGCAGTTTGGAAATATTAATGTTCAGAGAGGGGTAGCTTGTAGCTTGGCGTTTCTGAGAAAATAACAGCCCAATTAAATGGTCTGATAGCTGTGACAGTAGGATACCCTGGGCGGACCCAGGGCGGCCTAATCCGATGGCATCCTGGAACAGGGAATCCCCCTGTTCCGCCTAATCCAGTCATTGGTCTCCCATTGTCCCGGGGTAATACAGGATCGGCGGCTAACATCGATTCAATACCGAACTATCGATATAACTATCAATTTTCCGGAAAAAAAACTGATGGAGACTCCTACTTAATGTCGTGAAACGCCCGAGGAAATATCATTTAATATGACAGAAATCATTTCGAATAACGCTTACTTGCTTGATAGCTCCGACTTTCTCCATGTCGTTCAATTGTGCCATTATTTTTATTATCAATGCCACGATTGTACTTTTATTTATTATCTCCTTTTATATTTTAATTCCAGAACTCAAGTGCAGTAATTTAGAACAATCATACTATTCAGTTTTTAAACCTTTTCATTTTTAATCTATCGGTATATATAAGAAATATTTTATAAAGGTATATTGTCTTTTGCAAGCTTGCCCCATGTTCTACAAATTAAACATTTATGGGTTAAAATACTACGTGTATACACACACACACACACACACACACACACATATATATATATATATATATATATATATATATATATATATATTGCTCTTTTTATGTTAATAGGTTAAGTAGTACACAATAATATTGCTTTTATTCTGTGTTGGCAACAGTCTTAGCAATTTTTGTCAAACCCGCAATAGATAGAGTCTTAATATTTATTAAAACCAATTTTGTAATAATTTAGAATACTATAAAATAAACATTTAACAAACTGTCAAAAAAAAAAAAAATTCTAAATATTTTCATTATTTCTTCGGATATCTAAAAGGTTATAGAACCAATCTTGTGAAATTATTCATGCTTAATAATTGTAATTCTATATATTTTCACCTAACTGAAATATGAAGCGAGTTATTCGTTTTTTCTTTTTCCAGACCAATAATTCCCCACTTCTGTTCTATAATTAGAAATTGAGAATATATGGTTGGATGAAATCAATAGTGTGTAGTGGCAGAACTAAGAAAATCTGCTTAAATTACGCAGACCTTGAGCCAAGGACTTTTTTTGCTGGATTTAGCAAAAATATAGTGAACTTAAAATTTTCTTATCTTTAAATTTTCAAAAAATATCACATTGCAAAAATTTATAAATTACCCTGGAATTTGATTTTATTGTGAAAATGTTTTTATATAATGGGATTGTGATTTTTAGCGACAGATTTTTTTTCTTTTAAATTCTCATGCATGCCCATGGCGGTAGAGATGAACAAAATATTTGAGAAGAATCGTTTAGTTAGGTGTGGGCAATAGAAAGGGTTGCTATTGTATCATTGATAAGAAGCTGGCCACGTGTGATAAGAGGGCTGCCACGTGGCGGAAGTCTTGAAGGGTAGATGTGCCCCGTGCCTCTACCTGCTCCAACACCCCTACCTACCCTATTAATCAAACAATATGGAGCTCACACAGTTTTATTTTATTCAACCCTTCTTCTTCTCCTCTTGTTGTGACAATCCGGATTAGGTTAACAATGTTTTTTTATTTTTAAATCGGGGACGCATATTCCAATGTCTTGCTACCCCCCTCAATAACCATCAGCATCTCCCCCCACTGCCACTTGAGGGAGAAGTGTTATAGGATGAAGGGGTTCTGATCCTGGCACGCGACAACTCTCTCACCAACCAGAATATAGCTTATTCATTGTAAGAGTAACAGCTTTTAAAGTGTATTTATATTCAAAATTGCATTTTTTTTTTTCATTTTTCTGCCAAAAATATTTAAAAATGGGCAGAAACATAAATTATTTCACCAACAGATGCCCAACTTCGTTAGATTTGAGTCTATTTCATCTCATGTTGTCAAAAGATCTATAAAAAAAATATCAGTCTATTGTACGGGTTAATTTAATATATTAAACCGGTGTTATTAATAATAATGACTGATTATATATTTATTTTAATAAAAATTAAAAGGAAATGTTTCTGGCAAATGAAATCTTCTGACACAGTACCTAAACATTTTTCTTGTTTTTTTTGTTTTGAATCTATAAAACATACTAATTGTAGCAAACCACGCAAGAGTTGTAGCTTCTGCTGTGACAGTTGGGGTTAGAACCAATACATTTTTTTTTGTAAAGGGAAACAAATATTTTAATTATTTGTACCCTCTCCGCATTTATTGAAAAAAAAAAATCAATATTTATGCAGCATCTTCCGAAATAGACGTTTTTAAGTAACTGTAATAATTGTAATTTTATTTAAAATTTGTCTGTATTTTCACTAAAGATACAAAACATGAATTTCATGCCCTGATGATTTAATTACAGGTTTATAGATATTTAAACTGAATGAATTTTATCTTCCACATTTATTAATGTTTAGAGCCTGACAAAACAACTTTTGGAACGATAAGTTCTTTATTTTAAAAATTTTAGTAGTTAACTTTAAATTCAGTTGAGTTCTAGGGCATTTGAAATATTGATATGTTAATTATTAACGTCCACTTTATGCTACTAGGCTAATCAGGACGGGTTATCTACAGGTTACCACCCTTTTCTAGCCAGGGTGGGAGTAGGGATTTTTTTTAATGAGTTGGTCACTAAACAAATTGTTATTACCTAGGCGGGAATGGAACTCACCACTCTAGGTTTGAAGCCAACACTTTAACTCACTGGACTAACCCGAGCCTCATCTAGAATATTTAATAATATTTTTTTTACCCGATTGTACGGAGAGTGAGAGCACTCTATTTACACAACCTTTGCAGAATCCATTAAAAAAATCATTCAAATTAATTAATACTGATAAAAAAAAACTAATATTCCCGGTGAAAGAATTGATTCATCTAAAATATAGATAAGAGGAGAAGGATATCACTTGTCAATAGTAGTTTAGCCTAGTTTAGTTTGGATTGTGTACTAACTAAGGTGATCAATAGTTGTATGATGTAACCAGCTTTATCTCAAATAAGCCTAAATAGTCCTTCAAAAAAAAACCATTGTTCTATCTTCATTTCCTATATATTTCAAAGAATATCAAAAAATAGATTCTAGTCCAATTTTATTTAAATTTCTCATACTATTTTTTCTTAATGCTGTTTCAATTGTATGTATCGCTAAGAATTAAAGTGTTTGAATGCCCAATGTATTTTCTCCTCAAATATAATATTTTTGGAGGGAAAACATGCCGAAACTGAGAATATTTATGAGTTATACTTACGTTTATTGGTTCGGATTAGTCTGACAGTGACTAATTTTTATTCATTTTTATAATTGGCTTAATCATAGAGCAATCGAGACCTTTATTAGAGAAAGTGAAGTTGAAAGGTGATAAATGTCAATTATTGATTTCTCTTATCATACTTTCATATTGATCTCATGAAATGTGCAGAGAATGATTTTAAAGTAGTGTATTGGAAACGGATCGATTGGTTCTGACAGCACTCATAAAACAATATCTCAAAACCGGAGTGGAATGAAAATGTATTAATTCTGATTTGGAAGATCTACAAGTTACCAGCTTTTTCAAACAGGGTGTGACTAAGGATTTAAGTTATGAGTTCGCCATTAAATAAATTCCTATTGCCCAGGCGACAATCCAACTCACAAATCTAGGCTTATCGAATGAGATTAAGACCTTAACTCATGCCTAACCTGAGCCACGATTTGGAAGTTTATACGAATGTGTGAACGACAGAGTGACTTTGAATAATGTTTATGGAAAAGTATGTTTTGTCTATTTAAACTAAAAAACAAACAAGAATAAATGGCTTGCAAAGCAATGGAAAATACAATATAGACATTTGTGTGAAAATTAAAGAAAGCTACAACCACAAGAACGTCTTGGGGGTTCAGGTTCTCCGCGTGAGTTAAGGTGTTGGTATTAGCCTGAGCAATAGGAATTTATTAAGTGAAGAGATTATTAAATAAAATGCTTAATCCACCCTGGGTAGAAAAGGGTGGTGACCTGCAGATAACCCGTCCCAATTAGCATTATTAGCATAATTTAGATATTAACTAATTATCGTCCAGTTTTATTTATATCTTTCGTATGCAGTCTCTTTGAACTTCGCTACTCCATAAGATTTTATTATTTAATCGGGAGTTCTTTCAGGCATTTCAAAGATTCTCCACTCACTACTTTCCAGTATCCAGTGGATTTTTTGGGTCGAGTAGTTTCCTTGCTCTTTGTAAACAATTTAGAATGGAGTATCCAATTTTCAGGAATGTCAGAGAGAAGTGTCAACTCTAGCTGTTTCGTCGAGTTAGGCCCCAATAAAAGCTCTTTTCATCGCAACCTCTGCCCACTTTACGACCGTACTATCTTCTAGGACTTTCAAACGAATTTTTAGGTAAACCGCCTCTAAAAGGCTGTCTAATATCAATTAGAAAGCTAGTATACGCACATTATTTTTAATTTTTTTTTTTCCAATTTAGTAAATAGGGCTACTAAAATATTTTTATTCCGCGCGTCACGGCTCATATTTCATACGTCATCGCACACGAAATGTCACCCAGCACGCATTGCTCTATGTAACCCCGTCATTAGTCAGGAATGCCAGCATATTTCCTCATCGGTCTAACCCTGGCCGTAAAAAAAAATATGTAATGACTGTTGACATGGTCATTTTCAGCGGTGTTTAGCAGTTTTAGCAGAAAATTGCCCGCCAAACCCTTCTCGTTTCACAAGCGCAACATTTTGCAGAAATGTAATTGATGGTACATTACCCTGTACTTAATGTCCTCATTTTAAAGACTTCGGTGCGTAAAGAAAGAATTTTCATTCTAGATATTTCGGTCAAAATGTTTTAATTGACTCTTTAAAATGTCTGGAATTTCTTTTTAATTGCTCTATCTATAAAACTGATATCAATTTTCCCAGTCAGACAAGTGTTGATCAAGCTTCTGATAATTTGTGTTAGAACCAATACAATTTTTTTTTTAAGAAGACCCAAATTTTTTAATGACTTCTACACCCTCCGTAGTAGGGTTGTATTGTAAAAAAAAAGTAGATATTTATCCAGATTTCTCCGAAATCGACATCTTCCTCTATTCCTTTATATAGTATTATTTAAATTGTGTATGTTTAATCATTAAAAAAGTCCGTCACGCAGGGGCTGCGTAAAGTAAGCAGATTTCCCACACGTACCACATATTTAAAATGTAAAAGTTCAATGAGAACAATATGTGGTATTTATGCTTCAAATAAAGTGCTTCATAATATAACAGCTTATTGTTAATATGAAATTAGTAGGAGTGGGTGTTCACTGAAGGCCGAAAACTACAAAATGCAAATATTTCGGTTAATAATCATGATAATGAAAATATATACATAAAAACATTTATAGAAAATTACATTTTCAATAAGATTGGTTCTATACAGTTTTTCAATCCGCCATATAATTACGGAGATATTAAGAATTTTCTAAATTCCTCTCCCCTAAACCCTCCCCCTCTCACTGGTCGGATTTCAGCCCTTAAGTAACTTGATTTTTATTTTTACATAAAACGGTTAAATATCGAGTTAGGTAACGATGAACATTTCAAGACATTTTCTGAAAATCCCGTCATGAATACGATCCCTGATAGACACCTGAAGGGAAATCTGCTAAAAAAATGAACTTCATGCCATTATGTTTTAATTACGAGTTAAGGGAGAGTTTGCTTATATAAAGTTGAAGAGATTTGTACATCTGAACTCAGATCTTAAGGAAATCCTATAAAACTAGCAAAATCAGCATTAACTTCGGCAGGTAGCACAAGGAGTATTAAAGTTGCCTTGAATTGATTTTAAATTAGTTAATTTTTTTTTAATGTGTAATAGCAAGTCGTGTCTATAACATAAAGCTTGAACTTAAATATTGTTGTCTTTCATTAGACGATAAATTTACTCATTTGGAAAGTTGCATCTTTGCATTTGCATCTTTACGACTG
Source organism: Riptortus pedestris (assembly GCA_019009955.1). Classification (NCBI taxonomy): domain Eukaryota; kingdom Metazoa; phylum Arthropoda; class Insecta; order Hemiptera; family Alydidae; genus Riptortus; species Riptortus pedestris. Next base: position 7,507,992 of record CM032228.1, read on the forward strand.
TTTGTTACATTTTTAAACCCCAAATAATTGTTGCATTAAGAGCACGAATATGACTCGAAATAGCGGCTATTATATTGTTACAGTAGCTCTCAGCTTTCAGTTCAAAGACCTATAGCCCTTTTGAAGCGGAGGATGATACTCAAGAGATTGGGATCCCCTTAGCTTTGGTTTTCCCCGACAGAGGGAGACAATCTCAATTCTCTAATAAGCTTTAAATATTAATCCCAATCTTCTATTTAAATTCAAAATTTCCCAAAAATATATTCATTGCTATTTTCTTTGAAATAATTTTTTTAGATATTTTTATTTTATAATATTTTTTTTAATTATTAGTGTAAGCCATTTGTAAGCGATAACTTCATCTGTTGGAGTAATTTTTCATTGTGTGTTAGTAACTTCTTAGCTAATTTTCCTTAGGCATACACAACATATAACGCCATTCACATAACTAATGCCATATATATATATATATATATATATATATATATATATATATATATATATATATATATATATATATATATAAAGTTATAAATAATTCCAAATCGTTTATCTCTCAAAGCATATATGATTTTGATTTATCAGCAATACTATTTATTTAGCCAGATACAAAATAGCCTACTTGTCTCAGAGAAGATAATTTTTTTTTTATGTAAATTAATAAGAATTGCAGCCAGTAAGGCAACAAGTCTAATCGCCATGTTTTGTAATCATTAAAAGGAAAACAAAAGAGGAAATTGTACTTTAGTCGGTTATCAAGGACAATGGGAACTGTAATGTAACTGGCAAAGTTCATTCAAGCAAGTTGAGGCATATTGAGTAATTTTAATTATTTAATTTTTAAATAGTACCGTTATCATTTAATTATATTCCAAATACAAATAAGTCATAAAGGTTATGTGAAATTAAAATAAAATTGTTTATTAGTGTCCACTTTTTGCTACTATGGCTAATTGGAGTGGGGTATCTAGAGGTTTCCACCCTTTTCTATCCAGGGAGGAACTAAGGATTTTATTTAATGAATTCCGTCACTAAATAAATTCTTATTGCTCAGGCGGGAATTGAACTCGCCATTGAAATTGTAAGTGTCCATTTATACAGTTTACGTCTTTTGGACTTTCAATTTTTTGTATTTTTCTTCTTCCTTTAAGGAGTTATAGCTCTGAAGTTGCCCGAAAGTCCTCATACTTTAACTTAGACGTTTCAATGACAATTAAAGATCATATTTGTTTATGGCTTAAATCGAAACAAGAATGGAGTGGGTTTAAAGAGACTAAGAATCCGAAAATTCAAAATATCTCCGTTATTATGAGTCGTATCGAAACATTTTATAGAACCAATATTGTACAACTATTGATATTCTACAATTGGTGGTCTATACATTTCTTTCGTATTTTTAACACGAAGCGAGTTATTCGAAATGTTTTGGTTTTCAGTCTTCCCCCACTTCTACTCTATTTAGAAATAGGAAACATATGGTGAGATGAGATCAGTATTTAGCCAGCATGTAGAAAATCTGCATAGTTCGGACTTTTTTTTCTGTCCTAACAACAATTCATTCTAATTTGTGACCTATTCACAGACTTATGGTTAGAAAATAAAGCGGGCCGTTTAAGCAGTTAACCGTTTGCCTGCGCAGGGTTTGCAATTTGAGCCGCCATTACCCGGGGTAATTCAAGACTGTTAGCAACCCGGTGGCCCTTCCAGCAACAGTTTACAACACACACTCCCTCCCCATAACCTATCTTGATTATCTTAATGCCGCACATTTGCTTGGATTAGTCATATTAAAATGGTTAAATTTAACGTCGTTATTCAGGCCCATGAATTTTAATATAATATAATAATAATAATATTATGATTAAATATTATTTAAACAATTTAAAGGACTTAATGTAATTGCCATTATCGATCACGCCTTGCAGAAGTGTCAGAATTAAACGTTTAGATAAAAAAAAAAAACTAAATATATCTATTATAAGATAGGTGGAAAAGTATAACATCAATAATCATGATAGAAATCTAATCTATAATTGTTGTCCTACACATTTTTAACAAATTCTAAAACTAAGACATTTTTCAATTTCTCATCCTTCTGGATTAAACGCCATTCTTTATGTTGTAAACGTATATTTTTAGAGTGGTATTAAGATTGTTGAGGAAATTAATTTATTATATATAAAAATTTAAATTCATAGACTTTATAAAATCAAGGAATTTTAGATAATTTTATAACGAACATAATGCATTCGTTATAAAATGGCCTAAATTACTAAATTACAAGTAAGTATATATGCTATTCAAGAATTTGGAAAGAAATTAAGTGTCATGATATTAGTCATTTTTTTATAGAATAGAAAAATATTAGACGTATCCTATTACATTTCAATTACTGAGTGAACGACAAACACAGCTGAGTGTGATTCCTGCAAGAGGGAAATATGCTCCGTTTACTCAACAATTGTGTGCCGGTTTTATTTTAATTTATTCGTTTGCAATTTAAGTTTTTAATATTCACACTTATTGGCACTTAATAAATGGGACTTTTTTACTTTTGAAATGTGACAGCTATCAGGGTTCCGGGTTCATTAGTACTGTCAAGCACAGCTCCTCTTCGTATTTAAATTAGTGATAACACTTATCAGTTGAATGATAAAAAGAATTATATTCTAGGAATGGGCGTGAGGCAGCTGTGCATATCGTCACAGAGTTTATTAACACATCTACCGACCGTTTATATATCACGCGATGTCTTAGTAACACAGCTTCGTTTGTAACTTACAACAATATAACGTATCTAGTCCTAAATGGTACTAGATCAAGCAAGCTTTAGTAATTCACAAAAAAATTCCTCAAAGTGTTTAGCAAAACTAAACCCAATGATCGATAATTGAAAACATTTCAAGAAACGTCCGCCTCGCAGGAGCTACGTTAGTTAACGTAAGCAGAATAGCCGCACGCGTCGCGTATTTGCATTTATATCAAAACGTAAAAATTCAATGAAAACAATATTTGGTATTTAGGAACAAATAGTTCACGATATAACGGCTTTTTGTTAATATGACATTAGTAGGGGTAGGGGGTTTGCTGATGGCCGAAAACTAAAATATAGAAAAATATCTCGGTTAATATTGAATATAGAAAAAACATGTATATAACAATGTTTATAAAACATCACTTTTACAATAAGACTGATTTTGTACAATTTTTCGATCCGACGCATAATAACGGAAATATTTCCAATTGTCGAAATTCTCCACATCTAAAGATTTATTAAACACAATATTCGGTATTTTGGCTTGAAATAAGACTGTTCCTGATTGGTTTGTTCATAACATGCGACGAAAAATGAAGGGGGGCTTTACTGAAGGCTGAAAACTAAAAACTCTCGGTTAATATTCAAGATAGAGAAAATATGTATATAAAACTTATAGGCAACTAAATTTACATTAAGATTGGTTGTATAACATTTTTCAATTCGACTCATAACAGAGAAGATATTAAAAAAATTCGAAATCCAACCTGTAACTCTCCCCTTCTCAATGCAGAGATTTTAGCAGTTAACGAAGTTGATCTTCGTTTTTACATAAAACGTTTAAATATTGAGTTTGGTAACGATGAGACAAAAATTGCGACCACTAGAGCGTTAACTGACAAACATATAAATGTATATTCAGAGTTTTGAACAAACATCATTTTCGTCATTTCTTGATTAGGATCGATGAACATTTGACGAAAAATTTTCGAAAATCCAATCATCAGTATAACCTCAATAGCTGATTTTCCTTAATGAAAATCTACAAATTCAATCTATAATTGAATATCTGCATAAAATAATGCCTTTGTCCCGATGAATATACGATGATCGAGTGCAAAAAGTTCAAGATGGCTATTGGTTATATAATTTTGTAAATCATTATTTATTCATGCATAAGTGTTTGTGTGACAGGAGTAATTTCACGAGTACTTGTAGATTCCTCATTCAACCTTCTTCTTATGAGTGTAAAAATCACGCGATATCACTCTATTGTATTTAGGACGCCCATGTTAGTCGTGCGTGTTTAGGCCTAGGTATTAAAAAAATCTTTAGTGGTGGGAGTTTCGATTAACTTGAGGGAAAAGAAAATTATTCAGTGATAGGTTAATCAAATAAATTCATTTATCGCGTCCTGGACAGAAAAATTTGGTAATTCGTTTTCATCAGCATCGGAAACATAAGATAACGTTAATATTTTTTAGCAGAATCAGCTATTCAAGTTTTACTCTTGACGGGATTTTAGTAAAGTGTCTTCAAATGTACAACGGTCCTACCAAGCAGATGACAAAAATGAGGTCTGTTCAAAATTATATATATTTGTCTGTTACCACACTAGCGGTCGCTATTTTCGTTTGATAGTTACCAAACTCAATATTTAAACGTTTTAGGCGGGATTTCCGAAAATTCGGAATATCTCCGTAGTTATAGGTCCGATCGAAAAAGCGTATATGATCAATATTATCACAAATGTAATTTTCAATAAATGTTGTATTAGCATGTTTCCTCTATATCAACCGAGATATTTCCATATTTTAGTTTTTATCCATAAGTAAACCCTCACTTCTACTCATGTCATATTAACAATAAGCTGTTATATCACCACTATAAGCTGTTTAACCACTTCATCCCAAGGCTAAATACCAAATATGGTTTTCATCGGACTATTACTTTGTGAGACACATGCTAATACGTAACGTGATGACGTCATCAATAAAGATTCTTTGTTCTTTACTCGAAAACATCTCGTTTATTTGATCTATGCCGCACTCCATATTTAGCAGTTCCAGACAACACTAGAGATCATATTTGTTATTGGAAAAAACAAAAGTCCGTCACGCAGGGGCTGCGTAAACTAAGCAGATTTCCCACGTTAAGTTATACAATAGAGAAATCTCCATACGAGTGCCGATCTGTTATGGAAACGGTCGAACTAGCTTTCGGCGGGAATCATAGCACGTCCGTTACACTTATTAAAAATGAAAATATCTCGGTTAATATTCAAGCTAGAGAATAAATGTATATAACAATGTTTATTGTAAATTTAATTTTCAATATGATTGGTTCTATACGATTTTTCGATCTGACTAATAGTAACGGAAATATTTTGAATTTTCAAAATTCTCCCCCTCTAAACCCCCCCTCCCCCTGGTCCGATTTCAACCGTTAACGAACTTGATCTTTCTTTTTACATAAAACGACTAAATATGGAGTTTGTTAACGATTAAACAAAAATTGCGATCGCTAGAGTGGTAACAGACAAATAAATATATATATAGATATATATACAGTTTTGAACGGACCTCATTTTCGTCATCTCCTAGGTAGGATCGATGGACATTTGAAGAAAAAATTCGAAAACTCCGTCATGAGTACAACCTCAATAGCAGATTTCCCTTAAGGGAAATATGCTAAAATCTCCTTTATTATGTGTCGGATCATAAACTGTTATAAGAATAATATTGTTGAACTTTTGATTTTCTACAATTGTTGTTCTATACATTTTTTGGTAACTCAAGCATTAAGCCAGTTATAAGTACTTTCTAGTTTTCTGCCTTCAGTACCCCCCCCCCTTCTACTAACCGTTTTTTTACATATAAATGGAAAAAACGGGGTGAGATTAAAAGTGTGTTATACCAGCACAAGGGAAATCTGCTCAGTTTACGCAGCCCCTGCGCAGCCCCACTGCAATATGTTAAGACCTTATCGGGTAATGCGAGGGTTTATGCAGCGTGTGTGTGTGTTCCCGCGCGCGGGTTAATTTCTGGCGGGAATATGGTAAGAGAGCAATGCCTGCTAATTACACCGTTGCCCCTTTAGGTCCCCTAGAGGGGGATATATCTACGTCTCTAGGTCCCATCCACCTAAAGGTTAAGCCTCACCGTTAACCTATAGGTGGGCATCGCTAATAAAAAATAGGTTTTATCCGCTTTTAGCTCCCTCTCTCCCGTCCCTATTCCCTCTTTATGGCCTAATTAATATTACTATATAGCCAGCAATATAAATTCCTCCGTTTAATTCTTCCCTATCATAAAAACATTGAAGATATTCATATACAGTTAAAAAATATGTATAAAAAATGTATATAATAGATGAATTAAAATGCATATAACATATAACTTATGTTTATACCACATAAAAAAATTACAACCAATGTTATTATCCTTGCACACACAATGCTTTTCCAGCAATTAATTTATTATAAGAAAATTCGCTAATAAAAATGTCCAGCTAAAATAATTTGGTTCTTTTATCAGAGGAGTATAAAATATATCTTTATTTAACTTTTAATTCTAATAAATAAAATTGTAAGTTCCAATTTGCAGATTTTTGAACTTGGACCTTCATACTTAAAAATTAAATTGACAAGTTATTAGGACTATGGAGTTTTTGTTTAAACTTTAATCTTTACCACTAGATATTTAACTGTTGCAATCAACACTAAAGATTGTATTAGTTAATGGCTGAAATCGGACCATGAATAAGGGGGGGGGGACTAGAAAATTCTTTTTATCCCCCCCCCCTCCATGTTTACACGTTATACCAAAGTTTCCGGTAATTCAAGCAAACATGGATTTTTTTTTTAAAAATACTAAAAACACAAATGAACTAACAACAGAAGATTTAGTAAATTCTGTAATAACTAATTTACAACAAGACGGGGGAAAAACTGGCTACGGAACAGACAATAAAATTAATTTTATAAAGTGAATGTTAATGTTATTTATTAACATTTTTATACATATTCTCTTCGATGCCCTATTATTATTATTTTTTTATTTAATTTGCCATAGCAATATCCCAAAATGAATATACAAGAACATTTTTTGAATTTAAGTGGAACGTACCTATCACATAAAGTTCATTAGTCCTTTATGCTCTCTTTATTTGTTTAACATTATTTAATGAGTTACCAAAAAAAAAAAAAAAAATGGGCATTCCTGACGAACAGGTGGTTAAGTCCTTAAATATAGTCAAGTGGCCGTTCTCAGAAATGTAAATCCCATAGAAGTTTGTCAATTTGCAAATTCATTAAAGCAATTAAAGGTGTTCCAAACTCGATAAGTAATGACATGACATATTCACGCAAAAGTTTATTCTAAATCAGCATATTTACATAAATGATTCACCATTATCTCCGCTAGAGGGAGTGTGCCGATTATTGTATTATACACCTCTCTTATCTCTTATCAATACCAGACCAAAACTAATATTTACTATCCACTTTACTTTCTAACTCATTAGAATATTATTAGATGCTCTGTGAAATATCAACAATTTCTTCTAGTCCGACGTATCTCTTTAATTGCGAAACGTCTATGCGGAATAAACTGGAAAATGTTTTCCCCAAGTATTTTATTGATTGAAAATAACTTCATTTCACATTATGTTATTATTAATTCAACTAGTACGTTGCAGTTAAATACGTTAAAAGATAAAACATAACTCAATATGCATACTTTACACAATTCCTCTGATTTGAAAATTTGTTCTGTAAATATTCTGAATTCCATATCCAATCCCTTCCGCAATTTTCTCTTATAATAAAAATAATTACAACTCTAGTTGAACTATTTTCAACATCCCCATTATTATATATAATTTTCTTTAACAATTACGGAAATTAAAAAAAAAATCATATTCACAGTTTTAATAATTTTTTTTTTTTACTTTGAGAAACTCAAAACATCCATCCATTATTTCAGAGTGTCCAATGAGAAATACACAAGGAAATAATAAATCAATGAAATCCCTGCTTATATTCCACGCTAATCTTGATTAACAATCACTTGCTCTTGAATGGCTAATCAATTTGAACAATATCCTCTAATTCAATAATTATTACAATGATTAATGTGATTAGTTTTCAATTTTTAGAGATTAAAAGGATTTGATTAAAGTTTAACAACAGTAAATCAAAAATGAATGAGGTATTTTAATTAAGTAATAAAACAATGAATATTCGGACAAACTAGTTTAAAAAAAATCAAGATTTAAAATTAACTGCTAGTATTTGCAGATTATATGTCTTAAAACAAAAAATGAAATATTCCTGTGTGTGGCCTCTACAAATTCAAATTGTCGGCAATCAAGTGATTTAGAATAATTAATAAACATATCCTACTGCTTTTGTAATTCAATAAACTCTGATTTTAGAGGAATTGTTGTAAATATGTAGAAGCTGTAGGTGCGCAGATTATAACGTTTTAGGTTCGGTTCCCGCATGGCAAATGGAATTTTTTTATTGAATAAATCTCGGAATAAGATCCTTAGTTCCAAACTAGCAGGGAAAAGGTGGTAAGCTGTAGATAGTCCGCCCGAATTAGTTATATTAAGATAAAGTGGACTAATTATATTAGAAAATATTTATGAAATTTATGTTTAAAGGCTTAAAAAAAATCATTCGAGTAAAATATCCAACTAGAAGTAAGCGTATGATAAACTATATCCATTTTATTTTGTTCTGTAAGTATCGAAATAATATATGATTATTTTTATGCGAGTTGTTCAGTATGAACCTCTGAATATTTTCTAAAATAAGAAAGTAACGAGTAATATTTTTTTACCAAATAATATATGTGTATATAAAATAATACAATGATTTTGTCTCATATAGTAATATCTCCGTTACTGGAATTCACAATGAAATAATTTTTGTATGTATGTTCTCATTTAGACAGGAGTTTAATGAAAACTGCCGCTGTCAAAAGACATTCTCGAGAGTATTTTTGATGCTTTAAACAGAAAAAATTTCATACAACAAATTTATTCATTACCCCTACTGAGACTCTAAATAGAAACATTGTTTTGTACAGTGCATGCGGAAAATTAGCATGTCTCCTTCCTGCGAGTGCGGGGTTCGGTTGGCAATTCTGTTTTGCCTCAGGGAAAATAAGGAAATTTTAACGAGGTCTTTGGCAAAAGGGAACGCGGGCAAAAAGCGGGGCTTGCCTTCATATTTGTGGGCCTGAATAAAAACACTGAATACTGCCGCTGTCCTGCATTCCCTCCTCTTGGATACCGGGCAAACCGGCCAGCTGGGAAAAGAAAAACACTTGTCAAGATATATTCAATGTCAAAACTTTTAAAAGTTTTTCCAGTCACCATCCTTCATATAACTGGAGGGTCTCTATCTGACTTTAACTATCTACTTTAGACTCCTAGTTTTTTTTTTTTCTACAATTCTTGTGGCTTGCTCAAAATAAAACTATTGGTTGTAAACTTTCAAAACGAAGAAAGGGAAAAAAAAGGGCTCAGTTGAAATGGCAAGAAGAACCACTATAGTTAAGAGGTTAATTGTAAATTACAAATAACTTAATAGTTCTTGAATATGTGTAAATTAAATATAATATACATAACTTTAAAGGCTTTAAAGTGGTATTAAATAAATATTCAATTGAATTCACAAAATAAAGAATTTGGAAATCTATGTAGTTAAGGGGAAAAAACTCCCATTCAGGAACTGGATTCAAACAGATTTGTAGCTTGTTTGTCATGACATCACCTTTAAAAACTATTCTCTATTTCTCCCTTACTAAAAAATCCATTTTACACAAGACTTACAATTTAAGCTCTAAATGAAATTCCAAGTGACTCATGAGATAGGTGTAAAAATATAGTCAAAACGAATGTTGCTATTCGAGTTCCATCAAAACGAAATAAATATTTTTAAATAACAATGGAATTTTAAATTCATTCATGCTTAAAAAGATTGAGTATAAATGATTGTTCTATGCGACTTACAATAATGAAAATTACTTTCTACCAACTTTTTCTCTAACCAATTTCGACCATTACTTGCCTTCTATTTTTATTAAGAGTTTAATGTTTGCTAATGGTTAAATAAAAATTGTTATTACTAAAAAGGTGTAAGCATTTTTAACTCGAAAGTTTTTCCAAAATCGCGTCATGAACAAAAAGCTCAATACATGATTTTCAATAAAGAAAATCTGGTAAAATTACAAAAATATAGTACTTTTTTTTTTCATTATAAAAGACGAAATATGATAAACGATCATATTAATTTTTTATTTAGGCCATTAACATTAAATTTTGATCATTACAACTGGCCCAAAATAAATAAATTTGACATTGTAAAAATTCTGAATTTATATCTCGTCACAAGCGAAATCCTTTCTAACATTTTATTACTTATCACTGATAATACTGATAAAGGAATAAATTGCGAGTCTTCCAAGGAGATTAAGTAGTCCATAGAAGCTAAAACTTTCTTATACGTATCGTGATGTAGTAATCTTGTACACCGCACAAAAGAATATGCCTTGAACATTCTCGCTTAATCATTTCACATCATTATCGACTTAATTAATTATATATTCAGTTATTTCAGGTTTTATTTGTATTAATCCACTGAGTCACATAACTGGTATCACACCTGCAAATAGTTTACGTTATAATAATCACATCTGGCTTGGGTTGATCATTCGTTGTAAAATACTTCTTGTTGCTTTCTTTGGACGTAATCACCTCTCTCTATTCTTTTTATTTTATTTTTGAAAAATGTCTTAACGTAAGTCTCTTTAAAAAATTCCTCATTCTTGAACGTTGAGGAGATGTCATAATAGGTTATTTTAGAGAAGGCGAGGAAAAATAACCGGATTGCTTTAAATTTCAAACGAAAAAAATATATTTTATGCGCCACCGAGTTCTAAAAGGTGGTGTGTATGCAGTGAATATTTATGGAACGAAAAGATGGTACTGGATACAGCAAACTTCTGAAGAACTAAAAAGTGGAATAACATTGTTACTATCGTAAATTACCTACAATTGCTCAGTTAGTAATTATATATACCCTTCAAAAGAACCTAGTCGTTAGATTTCTAAATATTGTAAAAATTAATATTAGCGAAATATACAAAATAATGCTCAATTAAGTATGATAAACGGAAATAGTAATCGCCAAAAATATTTCTTGGCTGCATTAAGGAAGTGAAGTTAAGAAAAACGTTTATCGTAAATAGCTTTAAGTATTGTCCGGTTAATTTAAATATTCCTAGATTGTTTGGACTAATTATTTCTTGTTCATTTTATTTTTTCGGCAAGAGTTGCAGGTATTTCACTCAAACTGTTTTTCAAGCTATTTTCGAAAATAAATCAATATATATAAAGGAGATAAGAGATTGAAATATCAGAATTTCCTGGTTGATTCTGATTGACAGAGATAATCACGAAGAAGTCCTCTCGCTGCTGCCCCTGGAGTCGAGTTGTTCCTGGCGAGGGCAAAGCTCCAAGGTCGTACACGGGGCAATAACTTATCATTACACAGGTCCGCGACCTACCGACTACCGGTCTAATACCAGAACGGGGGAGTACTCATATCCTGGAGGGGGAAATGGGGTGGTTTCCCTTTTCCTTCTGCACGAGGCTGTTCAACAATAAATTCATCCGGAAGGAAAGGGGTTGAATCCTCTGGATACCAGAATTGTTAGAAGACCTTCCCTTTGTAGCATGTAGCCCGTGATAGCCGACTTTGGATAGTCATGAGCTAGCAAATTAATGCCAAATAAAGACGTCAATTTACCCCCAATCTTACCCCTATGAGACAGTCATCGACAACTAAAACTATAGAATTATAGTGAATATTCGAAGTTTGTTAAAGAAATACATTCAGCGACTACAGATAACCAGTTTTAAACTCACTTTCTCTTGTTATATCTATATACTCATTCAAAATAGTGAGTTTATTTTACAATGTTCATATTTTATTATGGTGAAAATATTAAAAATAAATTTCTCATTTACGATTTAGACTTCACTTCGTAAGGGATAATCGATAAATTTTTATTTCTCCGACTGGTAGGGCTAGTGGAAGGTCTTAGAGAAGGATGTAGCAGTTAGTTTAGATGTGTTATCTGTAGTAGAACTTCTCCTGATGAGGCGTCATACGGACGTGAAACTACTTTAGAAATAAAAATGATTTGAATAATCATTTGAAGTATTCGTTTTTCTGTTGATCTTCCGCCCTAGATTAGTTAAGAATATTTTATTATATTTTGAGAACAATGCTTTGAAAAAAAAATCGTGAATTTTATGAAGATTAAAATATTTTTAGTAAACACGTTTACCAACATTTCTTTAAATATTGTATGACTTTTTTTATAGTTTTTCTCAAAGCCTTTTGCTATTGAAATTTTTTTCTGGAAACGCTTCTCGAGCTTAAGTCCGTAAATCATATAAGTACGTATAGCAATTTGGATAATCATGAATTTGAAAGGTTATCTGGGTTGTTATGCATCATCAGCTTTCTTGTTATAAGGATATCTTAAAAACTTAAGTATAATGATGGGAATATTTTATATCTTAATAGGATAAAATCATATTCCGCATTTTGAGAATATTTCAAAGTAAGGTGTTGAGAACAAGATTTCTCGTCGAAAGCTTAATTAATCTATAGGTAGTTAAGATAATAGGCATCTTATAGGTACCGTACGCCCATCTTATAGGCTATCGATGTAAAGATATCGATTGGCTAGTTAAAGCGCCATAATGATCGATTCACTCCCGCTTATTAAGAGCAAACAGAAAGTGTAAATGGAGTTTTCAATCGAGCTAATCTGTGGGAAGAGAGTGAGATCGTGCGGGCCGGGATGTTAAGTGAATAGTCCGGTGTAGTTAGCGACGGGGAAGCAGCACGAGGAGGATAACGAAGCCCGCTCAAATTGCGGCGAAATAGCGCACGCTTCTCATAATCGCCGACACCTACTTCGGGGCATAGCCCGCCCGGCTCCTGTCAAAAGCTCTTATCACAGGATTTGAGTCTTATCAAAGCATTTCGGTGGGCTCGGCTCGTGAATCATAGCTGTAGGAAACTCCGCATGTTCCACGATAACATATATATAGAGAGAGAGAGCAGGCGTTAATACACTTGCTAAACCTAGTATCGTGGGTTCGATTCCCTACTGGACAATAGGACTTTACTAAAAGACGAACGCAAGGAATGAAATACTCAGTCCCACCCAGGCTAGAAGAGGGTGGTAACCTGTAGACAACCCGTCCCTAATAGCAATAGTAACATAAATTTGGTTTTAAAATGTTTAAAAAATAAAACAACAATCATAGAAAATGTGGCTGACCATGACACTTGATGCGAAGACTTTCATTTTCCGTACTAAAATGACAGCAATGTGGTGTCATCTTACATTATACTCTTCCATGCCCAATGGAAAAATATGTTTTCCTCTCTCCATTTCCATACAATCTGAATAAGGCATGTACGTTATGACTCGAATGTCTCAATATATTTTAGATATTTAATAAATTGATATGTCACAGGACAAAAATAAATAAATATGATGCATACAAAGTACTTAATAGGTTAAATTTATAAAGAATTTTAGAAGGGTAAATACTGTCATAAAAAAAAGTATTATTTTTGTGTACATTGTAGGTCATTGGCATGTCTATATTTTCTGTGTTTATTTAATAAATTTTAGTCGTTAAATTAAGTGATAGTATTTATTTATTACAATGTACCGCATCTACTATTGTCATTAGCAAAAAGACTTTTTATGTCTTCTTCATCGTCTCTAAGATGTTCTCTTAAGTTCGGTTTAAGGTTCAAAGTTGTTCTTGGAAGATCGTATTTTTTTACAATTAAGGAGGAGATGTGAGACGGTAAGATGGACATTACAACAATCGCAGGTTGGTGGGAATAGGCCTTTCAATAAATAACTATGTGTGAAATTGATAGTAGGCGTTCTAGTTGTACAAAACATCAACAAAAAATAAAATAAACGAATACGTTTGAGAAATATATAAACCCCAGTAAAATTTGTCGTAATAATTATCATGTTCGGAATTGAATAAATTACGGTACTATTTTAGATTTCATTTTAAAAATTATTATAACCGCTATTTAACTTGTCAGTTGGTAGTAATATAGATTTTGATTTATTTTTTAAAAATAACAGGCTATTTTATACACCCTCATTTTCGTCATTCGCTTTGTAGGATCAAAATCATAATGCGTTTTTTGAGAGAGAGAGATGAGTTCTTATTTTCTTCAATACGTTTTTCATTCATTAAACCACTTGTTACTCCTTCCGTTCGAGTCATAGAGCGCCCTCACCCAGAGTTTTTTATAAGTTGTACATGTATTTGGTTGGAGCTGATATTCATGCTTGGTGGGATACACGCAAATTTGAAGAAAGCTTTGTATACTATTCGCTGTGCCTCTACGAATTAGTGACCGAAGCCATGATGATCGCCTATTTGGTTAAGGAGTTTAATCCTTTTACACTCAGAGAGAAGAGCTTTCTCCGTCTTGCAACGAGATAGTTATCACGTAGAAAGGAAAATAGAACCAAAGCAATTATCGCCAATTCAGGAGCAAACGTCATTTCACTAATTGAACACGCTTAGACAAGGAACGCTCAGTTACTTGCTTTTCGAGAAAAAAAAAGTCCCTGATGTGACAAATCGTTAACTGCCATTTGTGTAGTGCGATTCTCTTTGGAGATTTTCCCTATCTGCCTACATCTCGGGGGTTTATTGCTAATTAGAATGCCCATTTGTGTTTATGTAAGTCTCCGATAGCACCTTCCAATAGTAACTCCTTCTTGATATATGTTGTCTTTTTTTTTCAATTAACGAACCCCGGAAGTTACTTTCAAATTGTAATTATGACACTTTCCGTGTAACAGCTACCAGCGACAAGAATGCAACGTGGCCATGTTTGTGAATTAACCTTTCTTTTTTTTAATATTTTATCAACAAGGAAGCGAACTCATCTTTCATTCCTGTAATAGGTCTTGCAATCAATTTTTAGCAGGCCCAGCCATCACGCAGAGTATTAACTAAGCAGATTTCCCACTTGCGCCACCTAATTTGTGAGGGTAGGATAAGAGATTTACTGTAGGAAGAAAAACTGCTCAACTACGAATGAAATAAGTTGATATCAAAATATGTCATTTTTAAATGCGGTGCATAATAACAGCAAGTTTTATCATTTTAGCAGAATTCCCTTCAGGGAAATCAGCTATTGAGGTTATACTCATGACACGATTTTCGAAACATTTCCTCAAATATCCATCGATTCTACTCAAGACATGACGAAAATGAGGTCCGTTCAATACTATATATATATTTGACTGTTAACGCTCTAGCGGTCACAATTTTTGTTTGACCGTTACTGAACTCGATATTTATATATACTGCTCAAAAATGAATAGGGATATTGGTTATTTTTTCTTATCCTATTAATTTTAATTAAATCGATCTTAATTAAATTTCTTTTTTATGGGGGGAAAAAAGACAATAATTTCTAATAAATATTAATGATATTTACAATATTAAAAAAAATATATATGCTAGGCCTCATACATACCACAAAACAGCCAATATCCCTATTCACTTTTGAGCAGTTTATTTTATGTGAAACTAAAGATCAAACTTTTTAATGTCTGAAATCCATCCAGTGTGAGGATAATATCTCCGTTATTATGCGTCGGATAGAAACATTGTATAGAATCAAATTTATTGCAAATTTAATTGTCTATAAATGTTGTTATATACAATTTTTGACTATCTTTATTATAAACCGAGATATTTTCATTTTTAGTTTTCGGCCTTGAGTAAACCAACACTCCTGCTCATGTCATTTCAAGTATAAGCTGTTGTATTATTATGAAACACTTTATTTGAAGTGTAAATACTTCATATTGTTGTTATTAAACCTTTAGGCTTTGAGATGAATGCAAATGCAGGTGAGGAATCTGTTTAGTTTAAGCAGCCCGTGAGTGACGGATTTTTTATTCATATTAATCGCTATTAAAAAACAGACTTTAATCTATAACGAAAGCCACGTGAAAAAGTATCTATGGGCGTTTTAAGTGTCTTTCGGAAATAATTATGGGAATTCTGAGTGTCGGAGAACTCGAGTTCTCTCTAATGGGCGAAGGATTGGCCAACTATAGAGTGAGCCAATAGTGAGAGCCTTCACTCGAGTGCCTTGTTCTCTTATTTAAGCCCCAGGAGACACATGATCTGCATTAATTTGTACAATCTCTCTTCCATATAGGTCCGCGCTTTTTCTACAGCCTTCGCTAGTCGATAGACTTCAAAGCAATGCCAAGAATATATATTTCACTCTGGTGAACGCAAGAGACAATTGTAAAACACGGATTTATGCTCTTAACAACAGCTGTGCCCTTTTATGGCGGAATGTGGAGTAACTAACATCATTTCGTCATGTGAGAGTGATTTAATATTTGAAACAATGTTTCTTGGTTAAAGCTGAAGTGAGTAATTTACAGAAAGTTAAGAAAAAGTTCAAAAGATCAGTTTTGTGAACTACAATGACTACTCAACAAACCATTAAAATTCATTAAGATGAAGAAAAAAAACTTTTCCTAGTTTTACAAAAACCAAGAATATTAATTAATTACAATTGCTTTTGGTTGTGCATTGGAGTATAACATCCATCTTTTCAAGATGATGATTGATGTTTTTAAATCTTTACTGCATTTTTTATTTTGCATTCATTCTGATAATTTAACGATGAATTGACATTTAACACTTGTCGTTGACAACATATCAAGAAATAATTTATGATTATACAGTTATGTAGTACTCCATATTTTAACTAGAGGTACCCTTCCCGAATAGCTGGTTATGTTTTATAATTTTAACCAAAAATGAGAATCATTAAACGTTACTTTAATTTAAAAAAAACAGTAACTGGACAACTTTGGCTCCAACTTGCATAGTTTTATCTACACCATACTCATTTATAAAACATCAATAGTTTTCATGCAGATATCTAAGTTTTTAGACATTTTAGATGATTCTCACAAATCATGAATTTATTTTTTATGTATATTAACGTTTATTATCAAAATTATAGATATTTAAAAGTCAGTAATTTTGTTCTCTACACGCTTCCAATTTTTATTTGATTGCCGCCAAACTCGATAGTCAAACGTTTTAAAAATAAAACAATAAAGAAGATCAATTTCGTAAATTTTAGAATATCCCTGATGTTATGTCGGATCAAAGAAATGTTTATAGCTAGTGTTGTGTATCAAAGTAATTTCTTCCAATTATTGTTCTAGACTAGTTCCAATTATGGCAGATTTTGACATAGAAATAGAGAAAATATGGTGAGATGACATTACAAGTGTATCATTCCAAAACATAGGAAATCTTCCTTGTTTAAGCAGCCCTATACTTTTTATGGTTTTCAGGCTTTGCTGAATCCCCAGAATTTTGCTTAAAACTGGTATGGTTTTTACATAGTGAGAAATAGACAATAAAAGGTTAGATGACGTCATCATAGTTTTGATGAGCTTCTGTAAGACGAGGTCCAGACGTCTGACCTAGTAGCTCAGCTAAATGAGTCAGGAGGCGAGACTTATCCCTTTTCCCGTTCCTTAATTAAATACTTATGCTAATCCCCATTATGTTAATGCGGTCATAAAGATTCCCTGGCGTTTTAGCAATGAAAATGACCAGGAATGCGAAACGTCGGCTGAAAATAACGTCTGCTCAGACCTGATGATTCATTGCTCATCTTAACGTACTTCTATTTCAGAACATTTTAGAAAAATCTAAGATAAGTAATTTTTTTCCAAAATGTGATAGGCACATAAAATCACTTTATCTTTCAATATTTATTTTTTTTTTGGGGGGGGGGCGTAGTAATTAGAATAATTTAGAAGATTTTCCTTAAGGGTTATACTCTTATATATGAGGTTATACACATGACCCGATTTTCTACAAATGCCCATCGGTCCTACCTAGTAGATGACGAAAATGACGACCGTTCAAAATTGTATATAAATATTTGTCAGTCGCAATTTTGGATTAATCGTAACCAAACTCGATATTTAATCGTTTTATGTAAAAAGAAAGATCGAGTTCGTTGGAATTCGACCAGTGAGAGGGGTGGTTTAGAGGAAAGGAATTTCAAAAATTATTAATATCACCGTTATTATGCGCCGGATCGAAAAATTGTACATAACCAATCTTATTGAAAATTTAATTGTCTATAAATGTTGTTATGTACGTTTTCTCATTATCTCTATTATTAACCGAAATTTTTCTATTTTTAGTTTTAGGCCTTTGGTAAACCCCACTCCTACTCATATTATGTAATATTAACAATAAGCTGTTATATTATGAAGCACATTATTTGAAGCATAAATACCAAATATTGTTATTATTGATCCTTGACATAAATGCAAATACGTGGGACACGTGGGAAATCTGATTAGTTTAAGCAACCTCGGACGGACATATATTTTTAAATCAGAAAAGTAAGTTAAGAAGTCTGTCGAAAAATGCACAATGGTTTTTAGAGCTATCTTTTTTTTTTTACCAGTACGACTTGACTATTTTTATATGTTTATCGTCGTGGATGTTCATTGCTGGTTGATACGCCCTTGTATCCACGGTTGCGTAATACGGAATCAACCTCCATTCTGCAGGAACTCCGTGTGTGTGTGTGTGTGTGTGTGTGGAGAAGAAAATGCAAAGCAGCCGAGAGCTGACCTAGTCTCTGAGCAGTAGCTAGATTGCCGAGTGGGGGGGGGGTTCCTTTGTCGGTGCGGGTGGTGGGGATACTGAGCCCGGTGGGGGGGATTTTTTCCTTAATGAATTCCTTATGTTAATCCCCACAGTGGGGAGACATTAAAATGCGGCCGGCCCCTTTGTCCATCAAGAATCTGCCCAGAATTCAAAGTCTCCACTACTACTGCAAATTATATCAACCAGCCTCCTGCCGACTTTTTTATCAAAGTCCTCCGATACCTGCCCAGCGATCCCTCAACGTCAGTCAGCCTTCTACCACATTTAAATATAACCGCGCTTCAAATATTTCCCTAACCTTCTTTCGATATTCCTTAGAATTCCAAATCTCTTATATGGGAGAAAAGAAGTGGCTCTTAAAAAAGCATGAAATGTGTTTCTTTGCGCAGGCCAGCCATTGTACAAAGGAAATAAGTATTGTATTTTACAACGGCCTTTTCCTTGTGATAATAACAACGAAATGCCATGTGGCCATAATATAACGTTATTATTTGTGTTTAACCCTTTCTAAACCAATCCCCGCCATGTTTATTCTGGTAAATCCTTATATGTTCACGAATTTATTACTAAATATATAATAAACATGTATACAAGCTATAAAATGATAATAATAATGTGTCCCATCCAAAATACGGATTGCTTATGTATTATTATTATTATTGGGGCTCAGGTTAGCCATGCGAGTTAAAGGTTGACCTTTATCTCACATGGTAAACATAGAGTGGCGAGTTCGTTTCTTGCCTGGGAAAAGGAAATTATTTAGTGACGAAATTCATTAAATAACGTCCTAAAATCCCACCCTGGATAGAAAAGGGTGGTAACCTGTAGATAACCCGTCCCGGTTAGCCTGAGTTGCAAAAAGTGGACGTTAATAAATAATAATAATAATTATGTATTATTGACATATTTAATTCTATTTATGTATGATT